>APFE031158308.1:163574-173721 GCA_000404065.3 Pinus taeda | reverse complement strand
TTAGACATGCCTCTTCAACCTAATTACTAGCTTAACTAACTATTATTTATGATTATTATCTTTTACATTCTATTTATACTATTTATATATTTTATTCGTTACAGAGAGGATATCTTCTTTGTTGAAGGATGTAACTAGGTTTGGTCTTCACTTGTATTTGAGTCATAATGGAATTTATTTATAAAAAGAAAGAAAAATAAATTATTATTATTATTATTATGACTTATTAAAGCATGGGTTTCATGCTTGGGTCATCATGTTATAGGTCAAAGTCCCCATTGGGGACTTCTAGGTTTTGTTTTGAGTCATTAGAGTCATTGCTCATTTCATGAGACCCTTCTTGAGCTTTTGAATAATGTAAAAATAATTTTTATTGTGTCAAATAAGACATTTGTCACCTCCACACCAAGGCGGCCCTTCCCTGATCAAGTCAGCGTACATCAGCGTAATTCGAACTCCCAAAGAGGCTATAAATACAGTGCAGTTTGATTCATTTGGAGCATCTACTCACAAGTTTGATATTCAAGAGAGAGAAGCAGAAGAAAACGAAATTGCAGAAGAAATAGAAGGAGATTTGTTGGAGAAGAAAAATTGAAGCTTCTGGGTTACCTCTCTCTCACACGTGCGAAGTTACTGGGATACTGCTGGGGTCAAAATTCTGGGTTCTACTATAGGTCGAAGTTCCGCTGTTGGTTCAAAGTTCTGTAGTTGGGGAGTTTGAAATTCTATTGCTGCAAGATCGAAGTGTTAGGTCAAAGTTGTTGCTGGAAGGTCATCATCTGCAGAAGAAGGGAAGGGTTGACTTGGTGATTGGAGGAAGTCTGTGTCTAGGTCAAGGAGTCTTGGATCATCTAGTGAAACTATTAAAGGAAGAGTTGTTGACTGGGTTTTCCCCTAGATAGCGGTTTTGCTTTGGCTGTCCACCTATGTCTGGTGTCTTTGATCTTCGTTTTGGTAATTGCTTGATGAACTAAGTTAAAAGAAGAACACAAGAAAGTTAATAAGAACATAAGAATATCACAAGTAATTATCAACATAAAGAAAATCTTTCTGCCTTTCTGATTTTCCAACATCCTTGAGCCAAAATTTGTGGAAGATCTGCCTTGGTACATCTCTTGTTGCTAGTCTCTTGCTGATGAATCCACTAGAAGGAAGGAAGGTTTAACTTGGCATCTAGAGGTGGAAGTTTTTGCGGTTATGGGTCTTGGATATCTCATTTGATTTGATTCTATAAGAAGAGAATTCTTCTGTGTTTTCCCCTTGGAGGGGTTTTGCCCTGGCTTGGAGCCTCGAGAGGCTCACCATTTTGATTTAGATTATCATCTAACATAACAATACAGATGCCATATAGGCTTAGACTCTTGATCTTACCTCAAAGAATAGTCTTTGGATGTAGTCACCTCAACCTAAGCACAGAGAAGGGCTTGAGCACAAGAAAAAAGGTCTTCTTCACCTGAGATCTTGAGCATCCCTCAAAGAGGTTCGTATTAGAAATACAACTTTGGATTATGCTCACATTTCTTTAGACTTCAGATCATCTAACATTTTAACTGTAGCTTCAAATGTCATAGATATCACATAGATAATAGTATCACTGTAACTCGGATGTCATGGAGAGGTAAGAATGACTTAGACCTCACATTATCCATTATCGTATGCAAGGCTATCATATTCTCACTGTATTCCATAGAGAATAAATGCCCTAGGTCTGCAAACTTCCATAGATGTCTCAAATCCGCAAGGTAGCTTGTATAACAAAGATGAATTATGCCACAAAAAGTTCACATAACATAGATGATATGATGCCACAGGTGATTGCATAACGGAGATATGATATGTGTCTCAAAGCTTGCAAATTTCCAGAGATTCGGAAGGTATGTTGTCTCAATAAAATTGGTGCCTAGTCTTCTAATTGGCTTTCCAGATCTCCTTGATTGGGCTCAGTCTTTTGGTCATATCTTAGTGCAATGTGCTTCATAGACTTTGCATGGTGTCACAGGTATATGGTCTCAAATTTGGTGACACAGGTATATGGTCTCAAATTTCATGTCATTCCATAGTGGAGAAGTACTTCAAGACCGCATGATTTCCACAGAGAATAAGTAACACATATCCACAATTTTTCTTAGACAATTGATGTCACGGGAGCTCACATATTTTCACTTAGAGATAAACTCATATTTTGCACTCCTTCCTTAGAGATAAAGTGCCTTAGGTTTGCATCCTTCCATAGAAGATAGGCGTTGTAGAGAAGCTCGCATGCCATACAGAGAACATGCCACAAAGAGGCTCGCATGAAGCACATAAAATATATCATTGAGAGGCTCACATGAACATAAAATAGTGCCACATATAAACTCATATGAACCAGAGAGATACTTATTACAAAATTCGGACTAGAGCTACCAAAGGGTGTCACAAAGCTGCTCGATAGAGGAGCTCGCTGGTCACAGAGATAAGTGACTTAGATCAAATGAATGAGGGAGCTCAAATTTGTTTATGGAGGAGGCGGCTCGAGATTGAATAATAATCTAGACCTTTAGAGATATGAGCCTTAGAACTTCGCAAATCCATAGTGCAATAAGCCACAAATCTTGCATGAAATGCCACGGGTAGCTCACAAAATTACAAAGAATTAGTGCCACAAAACTTCTCATGAAATGCCATAGGAGGCTCACATAATTTTAGAGAATGGGATTCCTCAGAGGTTTTAACGAAAATTTTGGTTGCCCCAGAGATATGACTCCACAAAATTTATTGCATAAATTTTGTAAGGTTCGGAACTCCTTAGCTTGGACTAGTAACCAGACCTCAGACCCTTTCCACAGAGATAAGTTACAACCTTCAGACCTCAAACATAGCCTTATAGAACTTAGATCATTCGCACAGGGTACTAGTCACAAAGATTTCGTCCTTCTAGGGTAGAATTAGGCTACAAAGATAACTTGCTATTCCCTTAGGTGTAACAAAGCTTCGATCTTACTAAACTTCAGTCCCTTAATAACCTTCAAAATCTTGGTCTAGGAAGAATAATGTACCACAAGAATTCAACCTTTCATCAGAGATAACTTGGACTTGACTAGACCTTCGCTTGCCTTCAAACTGCTCTTCGATCTTCCATATCTCTGATACCATGTTGAAATTTCTAAGGCAAACAAGCTAGAATAATTTTCTTCAACAAATAAGTACTTCTAATGATCAGTTAGCTTTTAATTCCACTTAGCATTCATCCGGTATCATTAAGCAATTATATAGAAGAAAATTTCATCCAATAAGCAAGAAAGAGCAGTAGAAAGTAACCATGAGACAATGAGACAAGAGACACAAAAATGAGGCCCGAGGCTAGGGCAAAACCTAGAAATCTTTCCTTATGAGAGAGAGTTCAGATTTCATCAATACATCAAAAACAACAACATCAAGATAATAGGCAAACTAGTAACCAAGAACAAGATCAAGTGCCGAGCCCTCTTGATTTTTGACCCCCTTATTTTGCTTCTAACTACGATGGACTGGAGATAATCACATCATGAGTTGATGTACAAAATGAGGAGAGGTCTTCTTTATATAGTCTTTGAAAGGGGCCAAATGGATGCCTCCAAGGGGCCTAGCCGACTTAAACAATATGAGGCCAACCTTGATCAATAGGAGCACAAAATATAAATTCAGATTTTTCATTTCTTCTCAAGATGAAAATACCGACCTTGGCTACGAAGCTTCCAACACTCCTCACTATTTTCAGCTCTACAATTGTTCTTGGCCTGCTCTTGATCACTGCTCTCGGCCCCTGAGAAGATACTCTTGACCCTGCACTTGATCTCAGCCCTTCACACGATTGTTCTCTGCTGAAGATAATCTCGACCTGCTTTGCAAATCTTGATCTTTGCTCCACAATCCTTGCACACTCTTGCTCCTCAATCTATATGCATTCCACACAAAGAATGATTAATTATGTTGTGCCTTCGTCCTTTTCTTTCACAATAGAATTCAATGCTTGCAAGGAGGCCTGGTCGAATGCTAGTTCACACTAGTGTTACGAGTTTACTTTGTTAGTTAACTGGGGCAAGTCCCAGTTACACTTGGACTATAGCTCTCAGTTAACTAGCGCAAGTTGCTCCTTGATCTCCTCTAGTTGTGATTTGAGTTAACTGAGGACACAACTCGTCATCTCTTCACTTGTCTATGAAGTCTTAACTCGGCCTAACTGAACTTGTCATTGCCACCTCATCCTATAGTCTAACTGAAGAAGACTCCAATGAAATGAAGCTCCAATACTACGCGTGCAAATTTGATGACCATTTCAGTAGACTGGAAATCATCTCATCTTAACTGATGTCTATCTCATGAACTCGCATTCAAGCTAGAGAAAGATCAATTCGAGGTCTTCACTGGCTAAGGTACAAGCCACAAAACCTTCCATCACTACATTTTCCACACTCCCTCTTAGCGAGGAAGGGATTCTGTAGAACTCCTAACTTATCTCTGAAAAACACGAACTTGCCTTTGACTAAGGCCTTCGTCAAGATATCCGTAACCTGCTCATCTATTGGAATGTACAGTAGCTTTACTATTCCTTTCTGCACATAGTCCTTGAGATGATGTTACATGTTCTTGATGTGCTTGGAGCAATCATTAAACACTGGATTGTTAAATTTACTCTACAACTACTTCGATCTTGACTCACCTGGGCTGTTCCTTAGCACTCAGTCCTCATGCCAGCCTCACTGTACCTTGCTGTAGCCCTCAATCAACCTTCCTTTGCTGCTACAACCTTCTTTTGTCCACAGGGTCTGCTCCTTTAAACCTCTGTCCAATGGCTGTTCTTGCTGTCAGCCCTATAAACCATTGAATCATGCACAACAACACTTGATCCTTCTTTTCTGGCCTACTATATCAGCCTCGACCTCAATGCTTTCACTAGCGGGCTGATCCTTTAGCCTAGCTATTACCTTCGGTCTTCTTCCTACGCACTCGGCCCTCCCTGTGGCCTCCTTTCCACAGACTCAACCCTCTGTTCTAGATTCGCAACCTTCCTTTTGTGCTGATCCTTTGTGACTAGTCCAATTAGACCTCCAAATAGATCCTCGGCTTCCTTCCTAGGTACTTGGCTTGCCTGTCTTAGCCCTTGTTCAGCCTGTCAATAGTTGGTCCTACACTTCACACTTCGACCCTGCTCCAGCTGCAGGCTACTCTTTTAGGCACTTGCTTTGCTGTACAGACCTTGACCAGCCTATCAATGATACTTTGAGGCCCTCAACTTCTATGCCTGGGCCCTCAGATCTAGGTCTCAATCCACTGTAACAACAAACAGTTGCCTGAGGCTTCACTTCGCTTGACTGCGGCTCCACCTTTGCTTACTAGAACACAAACTGGGCCTCCTTCTATACTTGCTGCTGCTTCTCTAGGGCTGTCTGCGATTCCTTTGCTTGTCTATGCTAAGTCCTTCTAGCCTCCTCTCTCACAAGTGAAGTCCTTCTCACTTATGTCTTGGCCTATCCTTTGGGCTTTATTTATATGTTGTCCATAGGTCATTTGGGGAACCCCTTGTTCCATTAAGGTGTTGCCCACTCAACCTCTTAACAGTAAATTAGAATATTAAATTCATATCCTTGGGGGTTTCAAGCTCACTCCTTTTGGTCAAAACCACAAACTTTGGGTGTCTTGCCCACAAACTCTCTTTTTGTGGGTTTTCTTCACTCGGAAATACCTTCCGGCCTTCCCAAATTTCAACATCCACTGTACTATACATTAAATAATAGTTTTATTATACATTAATAGTGGCTGTACTATACACATTTAATTATAGTGTTACTATTTAATGACTGACGATTGCACTACACCTTAAATGGCAGTCTTATCACCTTCTTAATTGGTTGCTGTGCTATCATTGGCTGCAGTTGGCCAACTGTTATTTGTGATGGAAGGTAAAATCAAACAGCAGTCTATGCAGACCATGAAGAAACAGAAAAAATGAAGTTACTCTAAAAATATTGTCACGCTTTGCAAGAGAGTTATGACCTGTTGTCCCCATTGAGTCTCAGAAAGTTGATATATATTACTGCCCCACATAAAAATTCATCATACAATACTACAAAGATATACACCATTAGCAAAGGACAACCGTATTACAAATCACTAACAACAGCTAGCATTTGTGAACTTATTCACAGTACTATATATTACATGACTGCTCTATTATACACTAATATGGTTGGACTATAAACATTTAATTGTGGTGCAATAATGCCTGTATTATAAACATCGATAATCGTGGTATTACTTATTAATTGATAGTTATACTACCATTTAAATGGAAGTCTTATTGCCTTCTTAACTGGCTGCTTTTCTGTCATTAGTTGCTGTTGATTTACTGTTATTTCTGATGGCTGACCTGCCCATTAATAACACACCTTCCTGCAATATTACGACAGCGCGACTATAATTATTTGTAATAGCCTCCATGTATTTCTTAGCGTCCAACCTAGAAAACTGTACATAAGGACTTGTATAAATAGGGGATAAGCTGGTAATTCTTTGCCTTTAATTCCCACAGTTCTCTTTTATCCTTGAATGCATTTTCCTCTATAATTGTATTTGTTTCAGTTTTAAATAAATATCATTCTTATGTTCATGAATGATTGGGTTATTTTGGCATGCATCTGTGCTGGGTTTCCTCTAATGCTTCAGCTACACTGTATCACCACTACAGCAACTTGGTTCTTGAGGTTTACTATTTCATCACACTTGGTCTCTTGTAGTAGGTTGTTGGGTGTTCTTGAGACATTTTCCTTTTGTTTCATTTTGTTTTGCTTGCATTTTTGTTTGAGTGATATTTGTCAATATGATATTTAAGGTGGTCTATAGATGCAACCTCTATTTACTGGAATTCAGGTTGTCAATTAAATTGTATGTTTTTTTTACAGGTGGACATGGTTACTCCAATGTGTTCCCAGTTGACTTATGAAGGCCTTCTAGATGAGGTATGCTTATCATCAACTTATTTTCGAGATGGTTGAAGTTACGGGGTATTGGTTACCTTGGTCCCTAATGCATTAATATTGAAGTGGATGAAGAGTATAGGTGGTATTTTTCTTGAGATTGGAAGGCTGTTACAGAATTTCTGATTTAAAACTCACTTGCTGTAATAAAAGTATAAAATGCCGTCATGGACATGTTCATATGTACACAGAATAAGCTCAACTCTACCTCAAAATCTTTCTATAAAAGAAAACAAAGATAATCGTCAAGGTGAATTTGTCTGCACATATCAGGAGTTGACTACTAGTGTTACTGGTTCAAGATTAGATTGTCCATGTACTCTAACTGTCAACCATGACAGCTTGCTAATAGAAACAGACGTACTATAATTTGTCTATCTCTTTATTCTGGTTCCCCAGTGTTGAATTTTGTAGCTATGGTCGGTCTTCATAATCTATATTTTAGCCCTTGAAATGTATAATGTAATTGTAAGACATGTTCTTCATGTCATTTTCATTGATCAGCCCTTGAAAGAATTATTATAAGAAATGTTCTTCATTTCAGATTTAAAAGAGAATTTTGAAATTTGAATTTTTGGCTTTAAACTAGTTAAGTTGCCCCCCCCTCAAGTCAAGTTGGCTCCAGTGAAGAGATACACCCATTCGGATAGGGAGATCACTATATAAAGAGCATTCGACGTCCTCCTCAAGGCACCATTCGACTTTTCACAAGACAGGTAAGATTTTGGGCATTCAAGCGAAGGAGAAGAAGGATGAAGAAGGATAAGAATGATGAATTCATCTCTAGCATCCCTCTCTCTCTCTTGACCTTGCATGTGTGAATTTCTGGGCAGCAGGGCCAAATTTCCGGGCTTATTCTAGGAGGCCGAAATTCAGCCTAGGCAGATCAGAGAGGGCTGAAGTTGAAGGGTAGAAGTTTGACTTGACTTGACTTGACAGCTGCCTGACCAAGTTTGATCATAGCTTGTTGGTCAGTTTGACTTCATAGTTGACTAGTTGCATTAGATGTATCTCTTGTTGAACTAAAGAATCTCTCTAAGGAAAAGGTTGCTGGGTTTTCGCAGGGTAAATCTTGTGTTCTCATTGTGCATTGTGATCTCTACCGTCCTTATACTTTTAGTGTAATTGCTGATTGATAAACTAGAATTGTTAAAAAGAAGATCTACATCATTAAAAGCAATCATCAATGTTTCAGAAATTTGTGCTTGTATCTATTGCATTTGAAAAATCAACATGGCAACAAAGCTTTCGTGATGGAAATGACATTGAGATCACTCTTGAAGAAGCTTTGGTAAAAGATCTCTCTTTAAAGAAGACTTATATCTACAATCTGCTTGCTTATTTGTGATCATGGGTTTCTCTATGAAGTTCGAGAGTAAATTGGAAGGAGCTACAAAGTTCAGGGCTTGAAAGATAAGGATTGACCTTATCCTTGCAAAGCATGATCTCGTAGGTATTGTGAAAGGTAAGGTCACTGAACCATCAGATAGTGAAGGAAAAAGAAAATATGAGAAGGATGACATCACAACTATGAGCGTCGTTGTGGTCTTTATCAAAGATCACTTGATTCCTTATGTTGCAACACTTGAATCTTCCAAGCAGATGTATGATGCCCTAGTCAGATTATACCAGTGTTGCACGAAGCGCCCCCCCCCGGTTCCAAGCCCCGAAGCGCGTCCCGTACGGAAGCGCCTAGGAAGCTTGGCCGGAAGCGACGCTTCCGCTTCGGCTTTTTTAGCCGCTCACTGGAAATTTGGAAGCGCTGTACAGAAGCGCCGCTTCCATGCCTCTGAAGCACGCTTCGTACGATGCTTTAGGCCTTAGAAGTGTGGCGCTTTGGAGGTGGAAGCGTACGCTTTCGTACGCTTTGGGCAAGAAGGCCGCGCACAAGGGAAAAATACATTTTTTTTATAATTTTTTTTTTAAGTTATGTTAACTTAGCATAAAGTGGGTGGGTTAGGGTGACGTTAGAGTGAGGTTAAGGTGAGGAATGAAAAGAATAAAGCACCCATTCCTCATTTTCTCACTTTGAGTTTATGAGAGTTGGAGAAGAGAAGAGAGAAGAGGAGAAGAGAAGAGAGGAAAGGAGAGGAGAGCTTGGAGGAGTGAAGAAGGAGGAGCTAGGAGGAGGAGCTTGGAGCAAGAGCTTGGAGGACTTCATCTACAAGAGCTAAAGAGGTAAGTTCAAACTCCAAACTCCCTTATTTTTTTTGACAATTTTTTTGTACTTTTCTCCTCCCTCTCCTACTCTTTCCCATTGTTTCTACTTGCTCCTTTATTTACAGGTTGTCCACCACCTATATTCCAAGATGGTGTTCTTTTGGCTTCTATGTATCATTCCACTCTTGGTTTTAATGATGGCAAAGGGGAATAGGAATAGAAGGGAAGAAACATAAGAGGACAGTGGTCCCAATATGAGTGACCCAATGTATGATGAGGAGGAAGTGTTTGAAGAGGAAGGGGATGAACCTAAAGGGCACACTGAAACACAAGATGGGAAAGCTACATCAACACCCTTGTGGAACTATGTGACCAAACTTGATGGGGGAAAGGGTGGTGGATCTTACAAATTTGTGTGCCCTCATGGTTGTCATGGAGGAAAACCATATTGTGGTTCATATACTCGTCTGAGGAGGCATCTTTGTGGGGTGCTAGACAGTGATGAAAAAAAGGGTCCTGTGGGGGTACAAATTTGCCCAAACATTTCAACTGAAGAAAGAAGAAAATACATCCAAATAGAGATGGCTGCACAACAAAAAAACAAGAAACAAAAAACTCATTCTGAATCAAGTGCAACCTCTAAATTTGGTAGTTGCAGCCCATCTCCTCATGGTACTTTTGCAACCTCTGGAGGTAGAAAAACAATAGGGGATTTCCTTAATGTTGCTGGGAGGGATGATGTGGATGGAAAGATAGTCCGTTTTCTTTGTGCTTGCGGTGTACCATTCATTGTGCTTTGCTCTCCCTATTGGCATGAAATGTAAAGGCCATCAATGAAGCCCCAAAAGGATACAAGGCCCCCAACTATGAGAAAGCTAGAACAGTGTTATTAGAAAGAGAAAAATCTAAGGTTCAAAGAGCTTTGACACGTTTTACACATGAGTGGGTGGATTTTGGGGGATCCATTGTATCAGATGGGTGGACAACTATTA
>APFE031158308.1:0-163564 GCA_000404065.3 Pinus taeda | reverse complement strand
CTTCGCTCTCCCTATTGGCATGAAATGGTAAAGGCCATCAATGAAGCCCCAAAAGGATACAAGGCCCCCAACTATGAGAAAGCTAGAACAATGTTATTAGAAAGA
Source organism: Pinus taeda (assembly GCA_000404065.3). Lineage (NCBI taxonomy): Eukaryota > Viridiplantae > Streptophyta > Pinopsida > Pinales > Pinaceae > Pinus > Pinus taeda. The sequence continues at coordinate 163,459 of APFE031158308.1, read as the reverse complement.
GAAAAACCTAAGGTTCAAAGAGCTTTGACACGTTTTACAAATGAGTGGGTAGATTCTGGGGTATCCATTGTATTAGATGGGTGGACAAATATTAAAAACCAACATTTGATAAATGTTCTTGGTGTTTCTTCTAGTGGTGCAATATTTATTACATGTCATGATTCCTCCTCCATCACTGCATCTGCACAAAACATTGCAGATCTCCTATTGAAATCAATCAAAGATGTTGGTCTGAATAATGTGGTTCAAGTGATCACAGATAATGCAGCAAATTGTAAGGCAGCAAGAAAAATTATTGAGCGTACTCATCCACACATCTTTTGGTCTGGGTGCCTGGTTCACACATTGAACCTTTTGATGCATGATATTGTGAAACACAAAGAATGTGGGTGGATTGCTGAGGTTTACAGGAGAGGGAAGCAGTTCGTTAAATTCATCACAGAGCATACAAGGGTAAACTACTTCTATGGCACTTACTCCAAGTTGCAGTTGCTTAAAATTGCAAAGACAAGATTTGCTAGTTATTACCTCACCTTTAGGTGGCTAGTGAAGGTGAGACAAGCTTTAACTAATTTGGTGTGTGTTGATTCATGGGATGAAATTAACACTGACATAGATGGTGCTAATGCAGTCAAGGACACTGTTCTTGACAGTTACTTTTGGGGACAGGTTAAATATGTTTTGCAATTCACCAAACCAATTTATTACATGATCAAGTTTGCAGATTCAAATCAACCAGTAATTGGGGAGGTGTATGAGCAAATGGATAGCACGTTGGGGTAGATTAAAGACATTGTTGAGCCTAGAGATACCACCTTGTACAATTATATTCGTGTAGAGGTGGAAAACTGATGGGAAATGCTAAGTGTTCCATTGCATGCATTAGCATATGTTTTGACGCCTAAATACTATCATCCATCATGGCTTTCAACACTAGCACCTGGGGGGGGGGGGGAAGAAGGAGAAAACCACACCAAGATCAAGAGATTCACAAAAAATATATGGCTGCATTGAGTAAATTAATTCCTGATGAGGAGGCTGCCATGGTACGGAGACAGTTGAGCAACTATACGCTTAACACTGGTCCATTTGGGAGCATGCATGCAATTAGAGATCGAGAGACTTTTTCTTCTCTTGAGTGGTGGAACATGCATGGAGGGGTTACTCCACTTCTACAGAGTTTGGCATTGCGGGTGCTATCACAGGTGGTAAACACTTCTTCTGCAGAGAGGTGTTGGAGCTCTTATTCTTTCATCCACAATGTTAAAAGGAACAAGTTTAGATCGGGCAAAGAGCTTGGTTTATGTTCATTACAACTTGCGATTGTTGTCCCATTACTGTGAAGATGCAAAGTCTAATAAAGACTTGTTGATTTGGGACAAGAATTCAGAGGAGCCCAATTTGGAGGATGGAGTGTTGCGATTAGAGCAATTAGAGGATGCTCTTATCCAGGTATGTCCATTGTGGTATGAATTTTCCAATTTTCCCTAATAAAGCATTTCTCTAATTCATGTTTTTAATTTTTTTGTTAACTAGTGTTTTTTTTTTTTTGCATGAATTTTTTGAGCAATTCTAGGATGATGATGATCGTTTTGACATGCCACCCCCACCCCCATATGGTCCCTTGATTCCTAGGTTCCATGGTTCAACACCAACAACAGGGGGTTCTTTTTCATCAGTTTCAGTGCCACGACTTCCACAGGCACCATCTTCTTCATTGCCACCATGTGGAGGCCCGCCGCCACGTTCTATTCATGGTGGAAGGAGGAAAGATTAGTAGATATATTCACAATCTACTACTTTTTGTCATAGATTACTAATTAGACTTGTAGACTTGTGAATTTGAATTTTGAACCTTTTTGGCTTGGCGGTGACCAAGTGACATATTTTGTAAACATTATTATTTGAATTTTGGACATGACAAATGTTGACAGTTGCTCACTTGCTAGATAAATCATAATATGCTCTATGTTTTATGCTTTATAATATGCTTAAATGTTTTATGTTTTATAATATGCTTAAAAATTTGATGTATGTTTGTAACAACTAGAATATAGATGATTATTGTACATACTAGTAACTACAATGGAATCATGGATGCCATATCTATCTTGATTTATGCAAAAATATGCATTTTTCGTGTCTTCTACAATTAATTTGGTATTTGGGATGTTTGTTTTGAGTATAAATGCAAAAAAATATAAATATATATATAGCAGACACTTCCGCGGACGCTTCGCTTCCCACATTTTTGGAAAATGACGCTTCGGCGTCCCCGCTTCCAAAAAACACTTCCGCTTTGCTTGAGATTTAGATGCAATGATCCTAATGAGGTCACTTACCCAAAATCAACCTAGGGCAAGAAATTGTCTTGTGGATACGGCTTGCTATATCTTGGGATTCCACCGTTGGAATCGCTTGAAATTTGGAGGACCTCTTGAGCAAACTACAGTGCAGTAATGGACCAATTTTCAAGGCTTTTGGATGGCTACAAATGATTCCTTGAGATGCCCTAACAAACTTTTTGGGGTTACGCCTAGAATTGGAAGAAACGAAGAAAAGAAATGTTATTTTGACCAACAAAGGGATACGAGGATCAATTCCTTATTGCTTGGGCTTAAAGGAGTCAAGATACATGTAGATCATGAAATTTTGTGAGCTAAGGAGCCCTAATTGATCTTTGTTAGCCTCTCCAAGGGAAACAACTAGATCAATAGAGATTTATACCTCAAATTTGTGAAGGAGAAAAAGTTTTTAGGTTTTTAACATAAGAGGTGCCTCTAGGAACATTCGCCCAATCCCTCAAATGTCAACACATGCATTTAATCACTTATTTAATGTCCTAGAAGAATTTCGCATTAAATTTTACCCACACAAGAATAAAGACAACAACATACATGCAGTTAACCAGTAAAGATAATAAGAATAACATTAAAATTTTAAGAGAGTATATCCATTTATCAACTTCGCATTAGAGAAGCTCCAAAGACAATAGCAAAATCCAAGCATCATAGTGCATCAAGAAAAGCTCCAAAAATTCATCCCATCAAAAAGTGTGAAAATCTCATAAGAGATACTAATCCAATCCAAATGATGATGAGAGAATGAATCACCTCTCGTCTATTTATACAATCTCTAATGAATTTGAATGGCCAAATTTGCACTAATAATGCCCCTAAAATAAAATAATGTGCATAATAACAATACTTTTGGTGACAAAACCACCAAATAGCTTAATAACATAAAGATAAGCCTCTCAAGAGGGCAAAATGATAAGCATAATGAGTCGGTGGGCCTTTGAAGAGGCCTAATGAAGTCCAGTTGGGCCTTTGAAGAGGCCTAATGAAGCAAGGGGTGCCATGATGTGAAAATGGACTCCAACATAGTCGACCATGATGTGAAAATGGACTCCAACATAGTGGACAAGGGGTTGGCCCCTCGTTTTCCAAGCAAGAACCTGTGGTGCTCCCAACTGGGGTGGGGGTGGAGGTCGAGGTGGGGGCGCAACAACATCCTCATGGGTCTCCAAGTGGATTGAAAATGTATTTAGTCCATCTGTAAGGGTTAGCATGACAACATAAGCCCTCCCTCTACAGTGCGAGACATCCTCTAGACCCTAGAATGTCTGCCAAGTGTATGGTGCAAGTGTGAAGCCGATTGGGCATAGTGAACCGGGTGCATTATCCTCATCCAACAAGGTGGAACACGAGCAATCAATGGTCGATGTCAGGGATCGATGAAGCAATCTTTGTTATGGTGGAGACCCATGGCTCTCAACACTCACCGTACAAGTGCCCATGTGGCCCTATGGAGGGCTAGGACCCCATATAGGGAGACCAAGCCCCAAATGGAGACCCACTTGCAATCCTGCATAAGATCCAATGTGTCTCCTTGCCCTCCAATACAACAAATAATTAAAATAATCAAGTAAAAGAGTTTACAAGCCATGGAATCAATGGGGTACTTCATGGTGGCATGTCTTTCCATAGCGCACTTTGGCATGTACAAGTGTCTCAAAGCTCAACAAAGGGGTTGACTAAGGATCCTATTAGGTGGTTTCATCCTTTAAAGGGGGTGACATGTCCATGGTACATCCTTCAATTGGTAGGCGGCAAATGATAAAGTAATGGAATGGAGTGGGGATCAGGGGAATCATCTAGACCGCATTTGATGGTACAAGGGTAGCTATAATAAGGGAAGCCCACACCTAGGTATATGAGTGTAGGAGGGAGTAGATCGTGGTACACGAGTTACCCCGACCTTTGTTTTTCCACCCTTCTTCATACGTCTTTTGTCTTTGATTGAGTTTTCTTCATAACTCCTCGGGACTTAAGAGGATGAGAGTATGATGTATAATATATAGCAGTGGATACCCCCTTGAGGTGGGGCAATTCATTGCCCACCAGGTGTTGGGACAATCATGGGTTCCTTAATGATGGAAGGGGCTCATCTAGGGCCCATAGAAACCAAGGTGATGGCCATGGATAAAAGGTAGAGCTCATGTTTGTCTTTTCCCCACATGCTAAATTTGTATGTCCTGACCATCTTTTGCATTTTGTGGTAAATTTCTTGTTGAGAGTGGCCTAGTTATGTTTTTTCTTTTCTTTTTAGCTGCATCAACCTCCGGGACATCATTCCATGCCTGATCCAAGGTGTGGACAAGGGGAGGGGAGGCTAACCCTATGTGGACCCAAATGGGAAAAGAGATGAATGGGGCTAAAATGAGGGGAAGGGAGTGATGTATATTGTTGGGACCACGCAACCAAACTCAAGATTTCCCATGTAGTGCCAACCCTAAAGCTAATGGCCATTAAAAGAGATTCCAGGGGACTATGATACAAGGCTAACCACGAAACTGGGCAGTGGAGACGAGCTATGTCACATCGAGTTCGAATTCGAGTTCGACAACGATTAAGTTCGATTCGAATTCGAATTTTCCGATTAGGTTTGAATGAGGTTCGACATTAGGTTCGACTATACATATTTTTCAATATATATATATATATATGACAAAATAATAAAAAATTCAAAATCGATTCATAAACACATGAATACAAATTCTTATTAGTAAACATATATGAATAATGTAATCATTCTAACATTTAGTTAAATGTAAACATACACAATAGTAGTTTGCAAAAAGAAATGACATAATTTTCAGTCTTCAAAATTTAAATGAATGTCAAATACTAGTAATCTTTTAAAAAATCACATAATCCAAACATAATCAAAATAAAAACATACGCATTACAATACAACTATATTAAGAACTCATTGTAGAACATCTTCAAATTTCAAAATTTTAAATATCATCAAAGTCATAATATCATCAGTCATCAACACATGGAATTCCATCATTTGGCTCATCTAGTGAGTCACCATCAATGCTAATATAATAAAGTCATCATAAGAACCATTGCCAAATAGTTATACTCCATAAAATTGTTCTAGGAAATTCAAAAAACATAGATAATCTATACTTATGGCCTACTTGTATGATCAAAAAGCTCTAAATCATCATGTGCAAATGGCATAGTAAAGGCATTAGAATGGTGATCATCAAAGTCATCAATAGATGGAATTCCAACATTTGGCTCATCTAGTGAGTCACCATCAATGCTAATATCATCTTCTTCTGGCTCTCGATCAGCATGAAACCATGGCTGGGAAGAACTAGATGCATCTTTGGCCACACTACTCAAGGCCAACTTCACATGACTGCAAACATAAACAAGGTCTTCCAACCTTGTAGACAATCATTTGTTTCTTTTCTTGGACTGGATATGGTTAAAGCTACTCTAGTTCCTTTCACAAGCAGAGGCACTTGATCCCTGGCTCAAAATACGAATTACAAAACGTTGCAATTCAAGAGTCTCTCATCCATAAAACTGCCACCATCGCCCTGGAGGAATATTGGGCTTATCTTGTACTGCACTAGACCTTGCAAATATTCCCTCTTCCAACCTGTATGCTCGGAGCTGCTCTCTAATTCTCCTGCATTCTTCTAGATTAGGGACCAACCGTTCAACTGCATCATAAAGGCCATTCATGACTTCTACATCATTTGTTCTTTCTATCCCAAAGAGTCTAGGATCCAAATAACAAGCTGCTGCATGTAAAGGACTATGAAACATCTTCAATCTTTTGTCAATCATATCTCATATTGCAATGTACTCATTTTTCTCATTATTAAAAAATGTTGCAATGGATTCTTTAGCACAATCCCTGCCCTCATAAACAAAACCCATGGAAGGGGTATCACTATCAACCATGCGAAGCATATCAACAATTGGTTCACATACTTTTAAAACCTTCTAAGCATTGTACCAAAGAGCAATCCCTAAAATCACATGTTCCAACTCCTTTCCTTTAGCTTCCTTTGAAATATGAGACTTTTCCCACTCATTGTTGCAAAAAACACCTCTTATACTCCCTTTTTCTTCAACTAGCCTTTTGATAGTAATATAATATGTGGAAAACCTGGTGTCACAAGGCCTGAGCAACTCTCTAGATGCATTATTCCTATACAAGCTCAATGTGAGTTGATGGCTAAATATGAAGTGAGAAATTTGTTTCCCCCTCCGAATTGTCTCGTTAATCCATGGAAACTTTGCAAAGTCATGTAACAATAAGTCAAGACAATGAGCAGCACAAGGTGTCCAATATATTTTTCTGTATTTATCCATGATCATTTTTCCTGCTCCAACACAATTTGAAGCACTATCAATTATAACCTAGACCACATTTTCTTCTCCAACCTCAAGAATAGCTTCCTCTAAAATCTTGAAAATAAATTCAGAGGTCTTCTTATTCCCTGATGCATCAACTACTTTAAAAAAAAGTACCCCTTTAGGGCAATAAACCAACACATTAATAAGAGGTCTATGATTCATATCTGACCAACCATCTGATAAAAGTGTGCATCCTGTTTGCTTCCAAGAGTCTTTGATCTTCTGCAAATTGTTTGTAACTTTTTCTTTTGACCTCTTCAAAAGAGTGGTCCTTATAGTCTCAGAACTAGGAGGAACATATCATTTACCAAAACCTGCCATCATCTTACATGCATTGATGAAGGGCTTCTTGCCACATTAAATGTAATTGCAAATTCAAAAAACATATCAGCGACAGCATCATCAACTTCTTGTTTCTGCACAGGCCTCCAAAGAGAATTTACTATCGTTGTCCCACTTGATTTACCGATCTTTGACTGAGCTGAACTCCCAACACCAACCGCATTTGAAGAAAGTGCAAAAAATGAATTGTAATTCATTGTAATTTCCGTTTGAACACGTTGTCTTTTGTTTTCAATTGTTTTCTTAGCCTTTTGTATATTGTCATAATCTTTCTAAAGTGTCTCTTTGAGCTCTGCAGACACATTCTTGCAACCTTCAACACCACCTCCTTTGCCATTAGTGACAGAAAGTAAATGGTCCATGACTCTAGTTAAAGATCTAAAAAACTCATTATTACATAACTTGCATTTCAAATGCCTCCCATGAGGGCCATCCACTTTCTCCACATATTTCCATCCTTCTACCGTTGACTTTGGAGGTGCCATGACAAATATGTTTGCATTTTTGTTGGCAATGGCAAATTAAGACTAAAATTTAAATAAATGATAAAATAGTGAAATTCAAATATAAATAAAACTTGATATTTTGATTAAGAAGTAAGAAGTAAAAAAATCTATTGACTCATACTAGGTCTCCCTCGTAGGATACATGGTTTTGCACAATTTTCTTTTACTTCTCATTCTCTATTTAGTGAGATTGAATGCCAATCCTCAAGCAATCATTAAGTTCAATAGCAGCCAACTCTCAAACCCACAATGTTCACTATGCAAATGGAGATGCATCATGCATGAAATATTCAAGGAGATAAGCTTATTTTCTGATCAAGGTGAAAGTGACATAACTTCTGGGTTCAGCCTAACAATATGTTTTTTAATATAAATTCTAATTTGAGTTTAGACAAATTTTAAATATTCCTCCTATATTTTTTTCACAATCACTAGTGAATATTTTTATTATAAAAGGCTCTAGCAAAATTTGAGAGAAGAATACAAAAATTTCTTGTTACCAGATACATAGAGAGGTGGTAGACTAAGACTTAAGTATACTGTATGACTATCATACTATGACACAAAAAGAATTGAAATTAGTTAGACACTAAAAGTTAAAACTACATCAGGCTCTGCTAAATACTAATGCTTTGCTCCTGAGTACACAACAGTGTAGCTGATACATGACAAACATGGTAACATTGAAATTTTGAGTGCAACATTTGTGTGTGAATTAGGCTCCAGACACCTTTGATCAATTTGATAAAGTTCCTCAAGTATGTTGAAACTTCTCGCTGAAGCCTGAAGGGAAGCAGTTATGATGATTTTATTATATTTCTACAATGTCATAGTAAGATTTTTGCAGAGCTTTTTATTAAAGGGAATGAGAATTTCTCTTTGTACAAATTTGTTAATAGAAAGTATCGTTTAGAAAAACTATCTGAGAAGGTACATGCATAAAAAAGCCTCATAGTGCAGCAGTTTAGCTGAAACAGAGCTGTAAGCTAGCATTGACAAATGCTTTATCAAAAGGGACTGTGAGCCTGAAAGACGGCTATAAGTTTTACAAGCAGCATTTCCAAAAGAAAACAGGGGAACACTCAGAGTCACAGGGGGTGGATCACTGGATTCTAGAGTGTCTAGCCCAAGAGGGCAATACCTAAGGCAACCTAAATCCAAATGAATGATGATTGAGGAGGGTGCTTGAGGACTTAGGGTAATTCTAGTTTTGGGGTTTTAGACTTTTAGTTGTGGCACATAAATTCCCAGATTTAAACATGTAAATTTCAACCTATATAAAGATGAATAACAGTAAGATTTCTTTAAACAAAAGACAAATTTGAAGTCACAGACTCACATATGAAGCTGGAAATTCCAGATTTATACACAGAAATGGGTGAATGAGGGCTTATTAGACTTAAATGGTAATCTGAAATAAATAATTTTCTGCTATAAATTTCCAGATTGTAAAACAGAAAATAAAAGTTTATTTTTTGTGTGTTTTTTGGATGGTTGAAAGGGGAGGACTATTGCATATTTCCTAGATTGGGCTACGGGCATATGGGTCAAATCATAAATGGACTTCTAAGAGAGTTATTCCAAGTTCCAACAAAGTGTTAGAGATTATGATAGCAGCAAACAGAACATTATAAGTTTATAACAGTCTTAGGACCTAAGTTAGTTGGAAACTTTACTAGAGTGCAAAAGCAAAGGATCTAAAACGTTCCACTTTCAAGCTACTTGTTGCCCCTTCAGAGAAACACAGTTAAAGACACTCTAATGTTGCTGCTTGCAGCCTGGGAACTTATTGTTTAAACTCATAAAGTGACAAACTCAAGCATATGACTTGCCAAGGTGCCGCTCTCCTCAATACTAGTAACTTTGAGTTGCAATTCTGAGTCAAATTCATTTAGTTTTGTAACACTTATGTGGAGCTGTTGACATTCTAATTTTTCCTATTTGCAATTGCACACCATGTAAAACACTAGATCACATACTAGTACATTTACCATGAATGTTTTCTTGTAGAATCACGTTAACCTGTAGGTTGTAACATATGTGGTAGTTTATTACATTTAAAACACCCTATTCTATTCCTTGACAAATAGAGTAAATATTGACCAGCAATGTAAGTTCAGTGTCCACAGTTATGATCAGGTGCCAATGGGGAAAGCCTCAAAAAACCAATGTTCCACCAAGTTTCCGGGACGGGGAGACGCGGGTGCGGGGATACGCACAAAGGGGACGTGTGGGAGTACCCTCAAATTTTAGGGAAATTTAGGGGAGACGGGGGGACGTCAAGGTATATAATATAATTTTTAAATTTTAATTATATATTATATATATATGTATATTATTTTGAAATTTTCATGTTCATATTCATTGTTCATAATGAATCCATATTAAATAGACTAATTAGTATAGTAATACCAATACTTGAAATTTCAAATTTGATCCATACATAAAATTTAAATTCATAATTGAATCAAATAATAACATATTGTAATTGAATCTTGGTTTGTCCTCATCATTCATGAATTGATACATACATCATTCATATGACATACTCATTATAATGTTCTAAATGTTAATTCATCAAGATTCAATACCATAAGATTCAATAATAAAATTCAATATGAAATATTCAAATGCAACGTACATTGATCCATATCATTCATCAATCATCAATCATCATTCTATAATTTACATTGAATCATTGATTTAAAAATTAAATTAAATATTGAAAATTCTGAATTCATCATTCATCATTCTAGCCTTCTAGATTCTAAATTGAACACTAAATTAAAATTTTCAATTTATATAACTCAAAGTTTCAAACTCAAAAATAGTTAAGAATGACTGGTCGGTCATCAATATCTAGTGTCACAATTAATTTTCATTCTTTTTTTTAAAGGGTAATTAGACGAAAATGCAGGGGGGACACCCAGAAGAACCCCATTTTCGGGGGGGGGCGCCCAGAAGTACCCCTTTGGGGGAGTCGAGTCTCCCACACTGGGGAAACGCACCCCGTTGCGTCTCCCCGAGTCTCCCCAAAAGGGGGACGTGGGGAAACGCACCCCCGAGAGTCTCCCCGTCCCGGGTGCGTGGGGTGCAAGGGGTGCGCACACCCCACCCTGGGGGACGCGTCCCCGTGGAACACTGCAAAAAACTGCTATAAATCATTTCAAATGTAAGTCTTATGGAAGTGAATGAAGAATATGTCCATATGCCAAGGGCCGAAAATGATGTTCTTAATACTGCACTCACATCCAAATCTGTTGAGTTGATAAAATTTGAAGAAAAGTCAGATACATGTTGTGATATTGATAATGGTTGGCTAGTCTCAAACTCGGCTTGGTGTATAAAAAGAGCCCAACTGAATAGCCGGTAGCAAGTTTCACCCATGAGTACTTGCAGCAGGGACATTGGTTCGGTTGTATGCAATGTGCATATCATTATTCATATATGAGGTATAACGGCAAGCCCAATCAAATGATGGATGAGGTTGCGTTCACACGGCACACAGGCAAAAGATCTAATCCCAATGATTAAACAATTGAAGGATCGTTGTAGTGGCCTAAGAGAACAAACAGGGTTCAACAGTAGAATCCACCTAGCTATTAAGCAAGTATTAGATTCAGGGTTCAGCTGTAGGAGCATTTACCCAATAGAAAGTTGCACACCAACAATCAAATGACCCAACAATCAGAATGCCCTGTCAAATAATAATGGCGTGGGTGCATAATGCATTTAGTTACTACGCCCAAATTCTAACCGATGTAACTCAGATATCAGATGATATAAAAATATGAATTGCAACGTTATTATAATTTATATCATATATGATGGACCAGAGGGTTGACGGTACCTGTGTTCACTATTACGGGGAACGTGTTTCAACTTTCATGCACACTGCAGACTGCAGTCAATGCAGAAGCTCGAACGGAGGTGCAGCAAAATTGCAAATCATGATTCTACAGCTTATGGGCCATGGGCCACGGTTACAGCTTACAAGCTCACACGGGTGACGGCAATGGGCACAGGCTCAGGCAGGCACAGTCATGTAGTCAGCAACTACTCTAGCAGTGAGCCAGTGACTGAACTCGCAAGGTGTCGGCAGCAAGACCACAACGATCTCCTCAACGCACTGCACAGCATACAGCGCAATCAAACGCACTCAACCGACTGGCGACAGCGTGTGCCAAATCCTTCCAGCACCATCGTTTATAAAGAACATTTTGGCAGGAAGCGTTGCAGAAAACCAGTATGCGCCCCATGCTTTTCTCGTAAATAGGCAAATAAAACCGTAAAAAAAAAACCGTTGAACCTCATAAAAAATCGTTCAAATTCGCGTTAATGTTCATTTAGGTTCGCTTTCAGGTTCGGGTTCGGATGAGGTTTGAATTCGTTCAGGTTTGCCATTCAAGTTCGAATTTCAGGTTCGGCGAACTTGAACAAATTTCAAAGTTTTTTTTAGGCTCGCCGAATTTCGAACCTAAACCTTCAAATTCGGCGAACCCTGTGACCTAGGAGACGAGAGTACAAACCTAGCCCACTCTTTCTGTTGAATCCGCCCACCAATCCATGCCCAAAAGTGCCCATGACAAGTAAGGAAAATCACTCAACTATACCAATGAAAAACCATACCTTCAGGGTCGGGAGGCCCACCTTCAAACATACAATCATAAAAAGTGGGTGAGGCACCACATGGCTGGCTCAGTTGGTGGAGATAATGGCACATTGAGCTATCTAGTGGCTGTAAGGGGTTGTTGGTTGCCAGCTGAGGACCATCTAGGAGAAAAAATTTCTCCTATATACACTACCCACAGGTGGTGGATAATAGTTCCAACCTCATTGGATTTCATATAAAAAATGTTAATTTTAGGGCTAGTTTGTTCTTTGTTGTAGATAATTGTAATTTTAAACTCTTTCAACAATTACATATTACATTCACCCTATTGACATAATATCACCATTAGAAATTATGTAGAGAGAACAATAACACCAACAATGCAGCGAAACAATAAGAAACAACAGAAAAAAAAAAAAAAGCATACACAATAGAGACACCAGGATTTAAGCCAGAGACCAGGGCAAAACCCCACAAGGGGAAAACCCAGCTAGATTATTCTTCTTTAGATATTCATCAAATGTTCAACTGAGAAACAAAGTACAAATATCATGAGACATCATCATCAATTACATTAGGCCACCTAGGGCGAATCCAGCAACAGGACAATATCATATTGTCATAGGAGCATGGTATACATCATTATCACTGTTGTTGTCATAGAGGCTCTGCCATCACTGTCATATCATCCTTATAGAGACTAATCATACATCACTGTCATAATACTACCATCCACAACTGCCATCACTATTATAATACTACCATCCACAGCTGCCATCACTTTTATGAACACACTATAATACAGATCATTGTCATGCGTTAAGGTCACTATTATCAAGAGTATTGTAAACATATTGTTATCGCTATCATCTAGATTACTGTTGTCATTGTCATATCAAGGTCTCTATTATAGTCATACATCAAAATCATCATTATGCAACAGAGTCACTGCCATGTAGATCTTTGTCACAAAGAGACACTCACGAGGATCACTGTCACAGTCATACATTAAAATCATTGTTATGCAACAGGGTCACTATCATGTAGACCTATATCATGTATCAAAGACGTTGTCATGAAGATCATAATCATAAATTATTCGATCACTGTCATAGAACAAAGCCACTGTCAAGGCCACTGTTATATAAAAAATCATTGCCATACAAAGGTCATTGTTATGCCAAGTTTACTACCATATCAAAGGATATGTATCAAAAGGTCAATCCTATTGTCATCACAAGTATTATTGCTAGTATATAATATAACCAAAGCAAACCACAAAGAATGAGCATAAGCCATATAGAAACTAATGCAAGTCACAAGGAATGCTATACAATTTTGTCCACAGAGAATACCATACGAATCTTGTTATGCTAGCCACAAACATATGGTATATGATCTTGTCCACAGAGAATGCCATATGAATACCAGAGATACAATGTGTGCCATAGAAATACAATTCGAATCTCAGAGAGATGTGAGCCACTATGAAAGGTGTTTGCTACAGGTATACTACATGAACCACAAAGAAATTGATGTGACCCATTATGAGATAATGCAAGCTATTGTGAGGCAATGCGAACCACTATGAAGATAATGCGAGCTACTATAAGGTAAAGCAAGCTAGTGGAGTATAGTGTGTTGTCTAGAAATAACAATACAAGCTATTGTATAAAGAGTGAGCCATTGTATAGAGAGCGAGTCACTGTAAATGATGCAGACTACAGATAAGATAATGTGAGCCATTGAAAAGATAATGCGAGTCACAAGGATAGAGTCGCGGAGAATTTATGCGGGCCAAAGGAAACCTATATGAACCACAGAGAGCCTTCACCGAATTGAATGTTACCAATGGAGGAAGATTGACAGGTATTTATAGTTGATCCCTTCAGTGAAGAGTCACCACCTTTGAGCAGGCCGACTTAAATCATTGTGAGGCCTGTTGCCACACAATCTAGCAAGGGTCCTAGGAGGAGTACCTAAGGGACAACTACTGGACCAAATGACAACAATGCAACAAAGACCCATTGTCACCTCAAACAGTGTCCCTACTATTTACGGACTTTCATCAATGGGAGGACTTCCAGTATGAGGAAAATCACCAATAATAAGAGGATCAATGCAAAGGTATAATGTGATTTCCAAGGCCCATTCAAAGGAGAGGCTCAATTAGGACTTAATGCTTCAAAAGAAGCTAAGGGCTCTCTAAGAAAGACCTATGAGAAAGACCAAGACCTGGGATTAGGATCAAGTCTTCCAAGATGAGACAAGACCTCTCTAGGGGCTTTGTAAGATAATCCTTTTTCAAATAGGATTTTCACACACTAGAGGGACCTATAAAGAAGCAAAAATGAGACCCAACGCTTTTGAGTAATCGTGGGAGGAAGTCCTCCAATATGATCACTAGGTCAAGCTTAGGATAGGAAAGGGTCAAGAATGATTGATTTCTCAAAATGTTAGGTGCAAATGGCCCTTTAGAAGACCACCAATCATAAACGTTCAAGATGGCTTCGAAAGATGCAGCTAGGGATTGAGTTTTCTCACAAACCGACTGTGAGAATTGCTTCAAACTTGGAGGATCACTAGAGGAGACACCAGCGCAGTAGCCTGTCCAAATTGTTTTATAAGATCACCTCCCTAATGCAATTCGTAGGCAGCCCTAGCTAGCTATCTAGGGGAGGTTTTGAAATTTAGAAAAAAGGAGAAAAAGAGAAGGAGGAGGGTGACCACCAAATTTTCTTGGACTAGTGCTTTATCCTTGGGCTATGGAGTCTATGTGATTCGGAATTTGGCTAAAGTTGCCTTCAAGGAGGCCTAAAAGTGATTGCCCTGACACCTACTTTTCAACAATTACCCACCCAAGATCTATGGACTTGTATGGAAGAAAATCATATTTCAATCCACTATGAACATTCATCTACTTGAAGATAACAAGAGACATATCCAATCCAAGATCAAGGAGGCCTAAAAGTGATGCCCTAGCACTTTTCAACAATTACCCACCCAAGACCTATGGACTTTTATGGAAGAAAATCAGATCTCAATCCACCAGGAACATTCATCTACTTGAAGATAACAAGAGATATATCCAATCCAAGATCAAGGAGGCCTAAAAGTGATGCCCTAGCACCTACTTTTCAACAATTACCCACCCAAGATCTATGGACTTTTATGGAAGAAAATAAGATTTCAATCCACTCGGAACATTCATCTACTTGTTATTCAATGAGTAACATGCACAAATTTGCAATCTAACAATTTTTACCATGATATTCAATAGTTAAGGCACACGAAGAACTAGCTAGTTGCAAAATTTCCACACTTCAGACATTATTACAGGAAAAATCTTCAACAAAGTCACTTACAAGATAACAAAAGACATATCCAATCCAAGATCAAGATAGTGGCTCCAAGAAAGAACTAGACTTCATCTTCCAAATATATCCAAATGCATCAAAAGAGCTCCAATAGAAATCCAAAGAAAAGTATGAAATTCTCAAGATAGAGATATCCAAGTGTGATGATGATGTTTGATACAAATGAGCCTTAGCTTTATTTATGTGAGTCCCTTCTAATTCAAGTTAGCCTAAGATGCCCCTAAAAATATTTTAATGTGCAAAATAACATAACTTTGGTGACAAGACCACAAAGTAGCTCATAAAGTGTAGAATAAACCATCCAAAATGAAGCCGAAATGATGAAGCAATGATATAGGATAGTCATTGGAAGACCTAATCGAGTCCTCAAGGTGCCATGGTGAAGGAGAGGGCTCCATGAATGATGCTCAAGGGGTTGGCCCCTTGATCTCCAAGTAAAACATCATGTGCTCCAAAGTGGCTCTAGACCACAAGTAGTGGTCGCATGAGTCTCCTCGTGTAAAATAAGTTTGTAGACTGCTCCAAATGAGGGCACGGAAGATGGTGCTTGCCATCCCATGTCTCAAGGTTGAGACAAACTTTCTCTAGGCCTCATATTAGCTGCCAAACCCTGTATACAATGCTAAGCCAATTGGGGGCATTGCTAGTCCGAGTGCATCATATCACATATTAATGTGGGGCAATGAACAAGTTGTTGAAGGTGCTAAAGTAACCCACGGCATGAGATAATGCTCTGACACATGATGGAAACCCAGGGCTCTCAACGCTTCCCCTACAAGTATCAATATGATCCTTTGGTGGGCTTGGATCCAGTATAGGGAGGCCAAGCCTAGAGCGAAACCATCTGCCAATCCTATATAAGATAAAATGCATCTCCTCACCTTCGGATACAACAATTCATTAGTGCAGTTGAGTGAATAAGCGTGTTAATCAAAGGCAGAAAAGGATACTTCATAGTGGATTTCCCTTCCAAATTTGGGCCTTTGAGCATGTAATGGTATTACCTCCCTTGGGAAGAGTAGTTAATAAACCACCCTATTAGATGTTCCCAACCACTAAAGGGAAGGACATGTCCAAGGTACATCCTACAAGCGGTAGGTGTCATATTAATAATGATGAGGTGGATGGGGCCACAGGGGTCTCAAGGCCAAATGCCATGGGCTCAAGGGTGGTAATAATGATGGATGTCCTAATATTTGGGTGTATGAATGTACGAGGGAGCAATCATGGTACATGAGTTACCCCGACTCTTTTTTTTTCCACCCTTCTTTATTTTCCTTTCACCTTTTATCAACAGTGATTACCCCATTAAGGTCGGGTAGTTCATTGCCCACCAGGGGTTGGGACATACATGGGTTCCTTAATGATGCAAGGGGCACTCATATGAGCCCTAAGAACCAAGGTGATGGCCATAATGATAGGGGGTAGAGCTCATGTTTGGCTTTTGCTCATGTGCTAAATTTTATTGTCCTAGCCATCTTTTGATTTTGTGGTACATTTCCTTTTTTATGTGGTCATTTTATGTGTTTATCAATTTTTTTTAGCTGCATCAACCTTTAGGGCATCGTTCTAAGCTTGACCTAGCCATGTGGACAAAAGGGAGGGAAGTACCAAAACCTTGTGGGCCCAATGGTCATGTCGACCCAAAAGGGAAAAATGATGAAATAGGACATGTAATGTGTGGAGGGAAGTGAAAAATGTGAAACGGGAAAACAGGACCACGATACCAAATTAGGGTTTCCCAAGTAGTGCCCATCCTAAAGATGTGAGTCAGTAAGGGAGATCCCACGGGATTTGGGTTGAAGATTAATCCCCTAGTTAAGGTAAGGGAACAAGACTATAGTCAAAACCCCTCCTCCTCCAAGTCACCCAATAATCCATATCAAAGTGTGCCCAACAAAAGCAAGCATAAGCACTTGATTGCATAACGAAAAATCATACCTTTAGGATTGCATGGCCCAACTTCAAACATACAATCTCCACAGATGGGCGAGGGACCATATCACTGGCTCAGGGAGTTGAGACATCTGGCACAATATTAGCTACACTGGTGGTTGTTGGGGGTTATTGGTTGTGGGCTGAAGAAAAATCTAGGAGAAACTTTCTCCCATGGGGTCACCCACAGGTGATGGGTAACAAGGTTGACTTGTAATCTTTTAGAGAGAAAGACAAAAAATTGAATTTGTTCATTTTAACATCTAAATATATTTTTCTACATTCCTTAATGAATGCTTGCCAAAAATGATTTGCCACAAGATAGGCTTCATTCAGGGTCTTTGGGAAATTCATGTTGTAGCTGCCCCAATTTTCAACACTCCCTCTCAACTAGGGAGAAATTTCCATTTGCATCAAAAGTCTCATCTCAAATGTATAGGCTTGTTGCATCATATCTCATCTCATCTCATCTCGTCTCATAGAAGAAGAATAATACACAACTGACTGTAGGGGAGATCAATTTACCATCAGGGTAAAGATCCTCCAAACCCTATCGGTCTCCAGGTTAAGTTCCATGACCTTCATCTCAGCTAAATAATGATGTCGCGATCTAAAGAAGAAGAATCATAAGGGAGATCAATCTAGCACTCTATATCCAATGACAATAGGCAGGATACCACTTACCATGAGAGGTAAGGATCACACACATCTTATTGTCTGTTGATCTTGACAATAGGCACGATACCACTTACCATGATAGGTAACGATCACACACATCCTATTGTTCATTGATCTTGACAACAGGCGGGATACCACTTACCATTTGTAGAAAGGTTCAGACACATCCTATTGTCCATGAGTTCCCTCAATCCTAGAAGCTCCCTGGCTCTATTCCCCTCCTGGAGCTCAACAAGGGGGAAGAGCATAGCTCAATGTTCTCGATCACCTGTGACCACTTCCCGAAAGGGTGACATCCACCAGTCCAAGATGCTCTTTGAAGACCAAGAGCTTTCCTTTTGATAAAGGCTTGGTAAGTATATCATTTATCTGCTCATCAGTCGAAATGTGATGGAGACTTACAACTCCTTTTTGATCTCAATGTGCTTGGACCCGATGTGGAACATAGGATTCTCTTAAAGTAGGATCTCACTCTTGTTGCAACATATCACAATCGTATCCAATCCCTGTTCAAATAGCTCTCCAAAGAGCCTGCTCAACCACACTGCCTCACAGCTAGTCCTGTTAGCAACAATGCACTTAGCCTCAATCGTGCTATGGGCAACAAACCTCTACTTCCTGCTCATCCCAAATATCATGGCAAACCCTAGGCTAAAACAACACCCTGATGTGTTCTTCATGTCAACAACATTTCCAACCCAGTCAGCGTCGGTGTATCCATGAAATCTGGCAGTGTATCTCAATCCATGATAATAGTTTCATGCCAACATCTCAGCACATAGCAACAACCCAATATACATGTTCAGGCTCTATCTGGCTCAGGGAACATGCTACAAAGCAAGGATCCATCTAACTACCTGCTCATCATAGGATCCACAAATTTGTATCTGAAGAGAGTCTCTTTCAACTGCTTTAGTGTAATCCAACATGCTAAGTCTCTGATAGCATTCTTCCCTAATCAAGGAAGTCCTCATCATCTCTCTATTACACTGCTAATCTCAAGTAGTTGATCATCAGGGTTCAAAGGTCAACTTGCTCTATCATTGAATACAGAGATGATCTGATCCTGTCAGAAATAAATTGTTAGTATATATAAAACAAAATATCAAAGGCATACCTTCAATCATGAAAAGAGGTTGGAATCTGCATTAGATGTCCATCATTCCAAACATGTCAAGTCCATGGGTCTTGCTTGAGTCCATATGGGACTTTCTTCAATCTAAAATCATGAATCTCTTTCTTATGTACCTCAAAGCCTTGAGGTAGCTCCGAGTATGCTTCTTTCTTGACTACAACATGAAGGAAACCAACTTCACACACACCTGATAATAATGCATCAGGCAACACAAGCCAAGATCTCATCATAGTGCTCTCTTGTTGAGAGCATATTCCTTATCACTGACGAATTTAACATTGTATAAGCATCTGACATTGCAGCATCTTGTCATCTAGAATGGTCCTTTCATGAAGGACATATTGCTTCTCACCTTTTCCTTATCTCAAAATATCTCATAGTTACAAGAAAGTCTACTCCCTCTAAATAGGTAGCCACTTTTAGTCATAATCATTAGCCTGGAAATTGCAAACCTTCCTTCAAGATCTGAGCTTTTTTCCATTTCAATTGTCATTCTAATCAAGGGATGTCTTTGCATCCTCCTCAATCTCAATATTGAGGGTTGGGTCCTTACATCCATCTCATGTATATGTACACTCAAGAACAAGAGCAAGAACAATAACAGAAAATTAAATAAACATAATTGAAGTGTACCTGATGATGAGGCAGGATCGGTTTTCTTCTCTAGATATGAGAGTGGCTACTTCATTATCCTGCACCAGCTCCCTCTTAGAGCTAACTCTTCCTACAATGCTCTACATCTTCATGATCCTTGATCACATCCTCATTCAAGAAGTTAGTGAAAGAAGTATTAAATACTCATGCAGGAAGAATAAACATAAATCAAATTAAACCAGAAGAATATCATAAAGAAATAGCATAACTCTTGAAAGTACATATTTTTTATGAGGATTGTAGGAAGCTATCAACTCCCTCTTGATCCTACCTCCATGAGTCACCACTGTCCATCAACCATATGTCAAAGTTGTCTTTGGAAGAAATGCTTCCTATTGAGCTCCACTGTCAACAGTCAATCTCAATTGTCAATGTAAACCATGACCATTGAATCGACATCATACCCTATCCTAGGGTTTCTCTAAATTTGTAATGGGTTATTCACTGATCATGAAGTTTCATACTAGGGTTCTGATACAATAGAACCCACGACTTTTCCATATCAACTCCTAGGGTTTCTTCCAAATCCCCAACTTCTATTTGTAAGAACAAAGGACTCCCTAGGGTTTCCTTCAAACCCTAGCCTTTTTTAGGTCTATGACATCTTCATCCCTTTCACTATGCTTGCTCAAGAAATCCATCATAGGTGTCTACGAGGGTGATCCCAATGACTTTTCTTCAGCCCAACTCTGATACCATATTAATTTTCGGGCTAGTTTGTTCTTTGTTTTAGATAATTACAATTTTAAACTTTTTCAACAAATTACATTTTGCATTCACCCCATTGACATTATATCGCCATTAGCAACTATGTAGAGAGAACAATAACATTAACAATGCAACGAAATAGTAAGAAACAACAGAAGAAAAATATATACAATAAAGACACCAGGATTTAGGTCAAAGACCAAAGAAAACCACACAAGAGGAAAACCCAACCAAATTCTTCTTCTTTAGATATTCATCAAATATTCAGTTGAGATACAAAGTACAGATATCATGAGACATTATCATCAATTACATTAGGCCACCTAGGGCCAATCCAATCACAGACCATATCATACCGTGATAAGAGCACAATATACATCACTATCAATGTTGTCGTCATAGAGGTTCTACCATCAATGTCATATCATCCTTGTAAAGACTAATCATACATCATTGTCATAATACTGCTATCCACAACTACCATCACTGTTATGAACACGCTATCATATAAATCATAATCGTCAAGGTCACTGTTGTCAAGATACCATCAATGTCATCTCATCCCTGTAAAGACTAATCATACATCATTGTCATAATACTACTATCCACAACTACCATCGTTGTTATGAACACGCTATCATATAAATCATAATCGTCAAGGTCACTGTTGTCAAGAGTACTATAAACATATTGTTATCACTGTCATCTAGATTACTATTTCAAGTTCTCTATTATAGTCATACATCAAAATCATTGTTATGCAAAAGTCACTTGTAGATCACTCTCACAAAGGGATTGTCATGAGGATCACTGTCACAGTTTAAAATCATTATTATTCTTCTCTCTATATTCTAAAGCTTTTTGTTTGGAAACATGAATGAAAATCTTTAAAATTATGTCTTTTATTAAAAAAAAAAAATATATATATATATATATATATATTATATATATATATAAGTATATATATTTATGTATTTTTTACAACAACCAAGTCATTGAAATCAAACCAGCCAAGTCGATACTGAGTTGGAGTCGGAGTCGGAGTCGACCCTTGGCCGTTTCCGAACCAGACTTGAAGTTTTAAAACATTGGTGAGAAGAGAGAGAGAAAGGATGGAGTGTGAATTAGTGGAAGGTGGGGACCACCAAGGGAGACATTGCCAAAAATTATAAATAGAGCTTGGGGGCCTCCATTTCGCATGTTTGATCATTTTTACAAATCAACTCTAGTTCTCTTGAGCTACTTAGCCAAGACAATCCGTGCTGTTTAGCACAATAAACTCCCAAGTGGGAATTCCGACTTCTCTTTCGGTGGACTCCAAGTGCCACCGTAAGGAGGAATTTTTGAACTTAGTGGGAGGAAAATTTGCTAGAGATTGTGGTACCTTTCAGCCTATTTCTCAGCCAGTTCAATTTCCAAGATGGACACAGGGATCAAAATCGTACCACTTAGTTGGGGCGGAGAAAAGGGGTATTTTGGCCTGAGAATTTAGTAGAAATTTCCCTCAGGTTGGACTAGCATTTGTGAATATTTTTAGGGCCCGAAGTTGCAACTTTTTTGAGAGCCAAATATGCCACTCTAGGGCCTGCACAATAGTAACATTGGGTAAAATTCATGGGGCTGAATACTTCATGCTTGTGCGGCTTTTTGGGAAGGACATCCACTAACCTCTCTAGAGGTAATTTCTAGGGAAATTCTGCAGCAAGATTGAGGAGAACCAAGTGCCGAATCTAGCAGCTGAAGTGTGGGGGACGCAGTTTTTTCCAGGAGGGGTGTAGCACCAAAAATTGGGTAATTCTGAGAGGTCAGAAGGTTTTTTCAGTTAGGGGTCAAGGAGTCTAATCCTAATTTTCCAGAATTTTTGGAGGAGTTTTGGTGCTCCAAAACAACAGGATTATTTGGCAATCAGATAGGAGAAGTGAGCATAAATTTTGGGTCTCGAGTAGTCAACAAAATTTGCCCAAACCCTTTCTAGGTTTTTCTGGGTTTTTAGTTGAGAGCTCAAGAATAGTTTTGCATAATTTTCTAAACAGTTTTGGAGGCTCAAACATGGGTTTCTTCCAACCAACAGTTATAGAATTTCTAGGAGTAGCACAAAACATTGAGGAGAAGCATTTCCTCTGAATCCAGGTAGCATCTTTCTCACCTGGGATTGTCTAGCTTGCTTTGGCAAGCCTAGGTGAAAATATTCCATGCATTGTACTTGTCTCCATATACAATAAAATGGCTAAATGGCACGGTTGCGATGTAAATTGTGGGTGTTTCATTGTTGTTTAAATATTTTAGTGTTGTATAGTATTTTTCTTTGTTTATCACTATTATTTCCTTTTTGGAACATTACAAGAAATTGCACACGGAGTAGGTTTCAATTTTCTCAGAGGGTTCCAAATCCAATTTTCAGGAGGAAATTCTAGATTTCTAGTTGCAACATGTCGTTCCAGTTTTGCCAGAGTAGCTAGCTCGAGTTGCAAAGATTGCAACTTGTGTGCCAGTTCTTGGAGAAGGACATCTCGAAGGCTAAGCAAGTAGTCCCAGTGAGTAGTTGAAGGCAAAAAAAAAAGAAAATTTGCGCATTCCTCAAGGAGTGCAAGCAGCAGCAATAGGGCCACAAGGAAGAGAGTGAGCTACTTGATTTATTTACCAGTTTTTTAGTTTTGTTGATTTTGCAGCTTTGCAAAGATGGTTGTATGAGATTGCCAGAGGAGGTCGTACGAGTTAGCCAAAATGCAAATATGGATAGCAGATCGACTTCCAATTGTCAGAGACAAGTGTCAAAGGATGTGCGAGTTGTCCAATGCGAGTTGCAAAGCGAAGGGTCCCAACTAGGGACTAAGCTCAAAAGGATATTGTGAGGCACGAGATCCAAATGGAGGAGTATGAGACTCCAGCGTACTAGTTGGATAGGGTCCAACGTAGTTGCAACAAGGAGATCAGTCAGATCAATTCCAAATTGTTGCAGCAGGACCATCATCCTCACTACAGGGGCCCACAATATCATAGTAGCAGATTCAGCATCAGTAGGTGCAGCCAGTTGTTCAGACGACAACAACATAGCTAGTTGTAGTCAATACATGAAAGACAGTTGCAAAACTAGTTGCAGTGACACACGCAGTGAGAATTACCCAATTGCGGGATGCAAGTGCAGTTGCATCTTATAGAGATTCCCAGCACAGAGCTATGCAGTCCAACTTCCAGTTTAGGAGGACAATGCGAGTTGCCAGGAAGGAGCAGAAAGATTTCACATAGGGAGATCGAGACTTAAAGGGAGTCTAGTTTCAGAGGGAGAAACCTATAGAAGCTAGCACTTCAGGATCTTGGGAGATCAAACTCATTATTGCAGTAGCTACAGCAGCAGTGCGAAAGCATCAATAGAGCAATAGCAACAACAGTGTGAGTAGATCAGATTTCACCATGTAAGAAGCTATACCTCCAAGAGTGAGGTGGGGCAATATGGAATTTTAGTCCCAGAGTTGCGTAGAGATTTCGGCAGGATCCTTTGCGGTGAGCATCAGATGGTGTTTCCTCATGGATCATTACTTTGCTACAGGAGCCCACAATATTCAGTAGCTGGAGGATCAATGTTAGTTGATGCAGTCAAATTCCAGAGTGACAGTTGCAAACTAGTGGCAGTCAAATGCTGAGGAGCATAGAGTAGTGTTAACAAAAGAGTAAGGGGCTCAGTAGCAGAGTCAACAACATCACAAATTTCTCAGTAGACAGTGAAAAGGCTATTAGCAGTTAGATGCTCCGGAGACAATTGCATCACAAAGACACAGTTGATTCAGTATTTTGGATGCTTCTCAGTTGCAGTAGTTGCAGTAGCAGCAACAACAGTTGAGAGGGAGTTGATTTGCAGTGCAGATGCAGAGTTGGCAGCAATATAGGTTGTACAGTGCAATGTCAGCAGCAGCACAAATGCAGCATGGTTCAGCGACAGTGAGTGGCAGATGAATAAGAGTTAGCGCAATGGTTGATGGATAGTGAATGAGGGAACAACGTAGTGACTAAGGGAACAACACAGTGACTGAAGGAGCAACATTGTGACTGAGGGAGCAACACAGTCATTTCCAGCAGAGTTTCTTGTCAGACATCAGCAGCCTGTATGGGAGGATGATGTAGACACTGGGTGTTGTAGCAGTTCAGCACTAGAACACCTTTCTCGCTAAGAGCGAATGTTAGTTTTTGTAGTATCAGATAGTTTTCTAGTGTCGAGACTTTGTGGAGAGGCTAAAACACGAGTTCCCTAAAACCTAGAAAACATTTCTGGAAATTACACCTAGAGATGGCTCAATTAAATTAAATGATTAATAATTAAAAATGCCTAAGCCTAACTTAGGGAAATCGATTAATTAATAGTAATTAACTGAGAAAGGTTAGAATTTCCTAGAAACTCACATAGATCGACTTGGAGATGATCTCAACCATCAATTAAGTTTTAATCATGGTCGTTGGAGTCCCAACTGGAGATTATAAGAAGAGGTCGATGGGTAGATGGAAAACAAACTAGTTGCAGATACACAATGATCTAGAATGTTCAATTTTCCAGCGCAGGTGATTCAGCACGAGAAATCAAGCCAGAGATCGAGTAGCAGGTGTCAGAGCAGAAGATACAGTGAATCCAACGGAAGTTTTCTAGCTCCAGTGAGTAACAGCAAGTGACAGAGTATTCCAAAAAGAGGCTACGTAGAGATTTACATACGAAGCTTCAAAGAAACTTTGATTTATCTGTGTGGAAGAACAATTTAGTGTCCAAAGGGCGGGAATATTTTCCAGTGTCTGAGAGTCACTTCCAGCAGCAGCGACAGGCAGGACAGCTTGTTGTGAAGGTGAATTCAGCCACACATGTGAGGCATCTGCACAGAAGGAGTCTGCATAGAGTCGGACGACAAGCCTTTACAGGGAGCCAGTAGCCGGGATTGTTCGTGGAGAGAGAAAAATTCTCTTTAATATTTTTGTCAGATTTCTTGTTGAGAATTGCCAATATTTTGGCATGCATATTGTACTTAGATTATTCCATTGCTGCATACTATTAAAAAACCTCACTGTTGCACCCGTTTACCCACAATGGGTTTTTCCGGGGACATTTGTCCAAAAATAAGAGTGTCACATTTTTTGTGTGCTAACATTTCACAGCTCTTTTTTTTTTGCTTCCGCATTATTTTATTTGTGAAGGTTGCAGTGTGATTAATTCGTTGTCGCTGTAACAATAAACTGCATAATTAATTTTACAGTTAAAGAGTTAATTCACAGTTGCAAAGTTGTTTCAAAACACAACCAATTGCAAAGTAGAAATGTTCACAGTTGCAAAGTTGTTTCAAAATACAAGACTGAAAAGAGCAGCTGAAAACTAGGGAAGAAGGGATAAAAGATGTTCAAATAATGTAATTTAGATTTTAATAACTGACTTTATATAATTCAGAACTAATTAAATATTGAAAAATACAGATGTTTGAAACATACATTTTCTTCAGTTAGATCTGGGACAACCAATTTCATCACCCTCTCCACCTGAAATTGAAAAGCAAATATCTGAGGTTTTATAAGTAGATTGTATGATAAGAGAACAGAAATATCACAAAATTATTCTTTTATGTTAATAAAAAAGCATTATTTTAATATTAAAAAATTTGAGATGACGAATTTATACAAACGTATATATTTATGGGACAAAAAGGGATGACTTTACCTCTTGCTTTGAAAGAAACCCTCTGTTTTTGATATCACAAAATTTAAATGCCAACTCACAAAAGAGGTGAAATTTTGGTTGCTTCAAGATAAATGTTGATAAAAATACGAACTGCAAATGTAGAACTGAAACAGTATAAGATAATAACGAAAAAATTGACCCTTAAGCACATTAATATTTCATATGATATAGAAAACAGCAATTCATATTAAATCTTCATCATTTTATTCCTGGTTTAAATTACAATGTATTCAGATTATATCAGTGACTACTGAATGGTAATTGAAGAAGTGTTGCTTTTTATTTACTCTTATCAAAATGTGCTAGAACTCATCAGTTAATCATACATGGAAGGGTTATAATGTAATGAAAATTCATATTGGGTTTAGAAAAAGATCATGAAAATGTCTAACATTCATAAAAGGTTCCAAACTTACATGTCATTAATTTTATAAAAGTTCACCTCTCCCTCAAGTTCTGTCAACGCTAGAAGCAAATGGTCTAATCGTCTTTTGAAAGACAGATCTAGCTCATATAATATTAAAAAGTGTAAAACTCTTTTATTGACAGGGGAATGGGAACTTTCACATTGCCTTTTTGAATTACATGACAAATGTGTTTATGTCGATTGTATTTAGGGGAGCAAGAATATTACTAATTTAAAGGGAAAACATGGTAAGCTAATCTCCCTATATCATTGATCCCCATTTGTACGGATTTAGCCCTAGGCTCTAACCAACAAGGACCTTGAAAAGAATTTGGGTTCTTGAATCTGCTAGCAAATTCTAACACTAATCCATTTTAAAATTTCACTCTTTATGCTAAATTCTCATACAATAAGCATTTAAAAGAATTTGGGTTCTTGAATCTGTTAACAAACTCTAACACTAATCCATTTTAAAATTTCACTCTTTATGCTAAATTCTAATACAATAAGCATTTTGGAAAAAAAATGACCCGGAAATTTAAAAGACATCTTGTCATAAGGATACAGGTCATGTTTAGAAGGTAAAAGATCTTATCTGAACATAATGTTCCAAGGATGAAAACTAATGTAAAGTAAGATTAACCCTAACAAGGTAAAAGATCTTATCTGAACATAATGTTCCAAGGATGAAAACTAATGTAAAGTAAGATTAACCCTAACAAAACTTGTAGCCAGGTTTATTCTGACTATTCAAGCCAGAACATGTTTGTAATCCATGTACCAAAAGTAAAACATCCAGAACAGCAGCATTATACGTGTTTTCTTATTGGATTCAGAAAGCTAACCACAAAAAGCACCAAAATTGGATAAATCGCAATCAAAGGAGAACAGCATCATACCTCTCTGAATGTAATTGCCCCTTGTTTTTCCAAATCAATGTAGTGGAAAATCTGCAAAATGCCAAAAAAAGAAATATATAAAAAGTTCAGTGCTACGTTGTAATAATAACATAGATTCATAAAAGATAGTGCTCTCTTATAGCGAGCTGTTAAATTCACTTTTACCAAAAGTAGTGTGCTCTTTTTCAGTTTAACAAATTGCAGTGTAACTCAAAAGCATCTACAGAAATGTTAACCAATCAGCCAATACTTTAAACAAGAAACTAATTCTATTGAAATCAACGAGGCAAGAATATATCAACTACATCTGTGAAAGAATGGTGTACTGGTTGAATTTTAATAGTAGATATTTAGGAATATAAAAATTAGTATACCAGCAATTAAACAGCCAAAGAAAATTACTAATCTTAGTTCCCAACACATAACAGTGATAACCAAGGATGCACACTCTCTTGAGATTGGGCTTAAGGCACATACTGTTTGTTATGTAGGATGGGTAGTCTTTGTATTGACAACCTAAACCTATTGACTTACTCACCCCGATATGCTCTTTATTATGTGGCAATTTAACATAATCTTCATCTGCAAAAATATTGCCCCTCTGTCATTCTCGTTGACCACAACGATGTCTAAGACATAAGCAATTTCCTAATGAAGCAGTCGCAATGCCATCATTTGATCATTGATATTTAAATGCCAGACAGGTGATTCAAAACAAAACTATGCAACGATCGAATCCATCATACCCACCTATGAAAATTCTATCACTGCAACAACTAATTTATTTTACCTACTTATTTCCCAATAAGTTATTTATGAAAATCCTTCAGTAAACATTAAAATAAATTCTCCTGCAGATATCACATCATAATACAGAAACAAACACATGCGCAAGAATCGACACAAATATTTTGGACAATCAATCCCTGGAAAATCCCAATGTGGGAAAACCGGTGCAACAATGGAGGATTTTATTATTCAGCAATTCTTCAGTACAACTGGGTGCCAAACTGGCTTACCCAGCAGAGAGAAAATTCTTCAGCACTTCTCCCAGTCTCCGCGTCAGCCTAGCTGACCTCTGTGTAGCTCCCAGACCCTCTGCATCAGCCCCTACCTCTTTGTGTCACCCACGCAGGCCCTCTAGTGACTGCGCAGTCTGCTACCTCTACGTCTACCTCTCCA
The DNA here is from genome assembly GCA_000404065.3 of Pinus taeda. Classification (NCBI taxonomy): domain Eukaryota; kingdom Viridiplantae; phylum Streptophyta; class Pinopsida; order Pinales; family Pinaceae; genus Pinus; species Pinus taeda. The sequence goes on along the minus strand of APFE031158308.1, from coordinate 134,587 downwards.
ACCTCTGCATTGTTCCCCAAGTGTTGTTCCCGACTCGTTGTTCCATACTTGCTGCCTCCTACTGCTCTCCAGACCACTAGTTTGAATTTCTCAGCTAACCCCGCTCCAAAAATCGAACTGACCAGTCTCTCTCAGTGTATTCTCCAACTGACCCTCAAGCCTCTTCTTATACTTTTCCTGTTGATCCTTCAACAACTAAGACTAGATTTGGCTTGATCCATGACTTTTGGAACCTTCTAACAGAGTTTTATATTAATACCCATTAATATTATATTTTTCCCTAGTTTAGACTTAGGAACTCCATTAAAAATATTAATTATTTTAATATCTCCCAAACCGGTTAGAATCTGCCCAAACCATTTCTGGGGCTTGGAGATCTCGTTTGTTTTAGCCTCTCCGCCAATTTTTAAGGCTAGAGCACATTCGATGCTACCCCAAATCAACACTCCCTCTTAGCAAGGACTGTGCTCTAGTAATACTCCACACTGAGCATTACTCTGATCATACAACATTTGTGTTGTGTTGATGCTAAGCCTCCCTGCCCATCATCCTTTGCACTATTGCACCCTATACTATTGGCCATGGCTCTATCACTGCAACTGCTACATCTGTACTACAGCTCCCTCTGCATCCGTGTTGTTGCTGGTCCATTTCCCAACACTACATTTCCACTGCAACTCCATCTGCATTTATGCCGTTGTTAGTCCTTCTTCCCAACACTGCATCTACACTGCAAACTCCCCCTCATCATGTTGCATCATGCTACTGCACTGCAACATCATACCTATTTCTGCTACTGAAATGGATTCTTTGTCGTCCCCATCTTCTCCCTGAAATAACCAAACTTGGTTCTTCCAAGGGCCTTGGTAAGGATGTTTGCCACATGTTCTCCTGTAGGAGTGTAGCTCAACTATACAGCTCCTCCTTGGACACAGTCTTTGACAAAGTGATATTGGATATCAATATGCTTTGATGGATCGTGAAACAATGGATTCTCAGAGAGCTTTGATGCAACTCTGATTATCACACATGATCCTGGTTGCCTCCATCTTTCTTTTGAATAGGTTCACAAGCAATTTTCTAAGCCATATGGCCTCGCACGAAGTTGTGTTTGTGGCCATATATTCTGCCTCTGTTGAGCTCAGAGCCACGGATTTTTGTTTCCTACAGCACCAAGAGGTCATTCCTGATCCAATGTTGAAACAATACCCAGAGGTAGTTTTCCAATCCACTGAACTTCCTGCCCAATCTACATCAGTAAATCCACTCAATCTGATATCCTTACTCCTGGTGTACAAGAGTCCATAATCGATTGTTCCCTGTAAATATCTAAGAACATGTTTGGCTGCTGCCCAGTGCACCCTCTTCGGCTCCACCATGAATTGACTGAGGCTGTTGACAGTGTAGCAAACGTCTGGCCTGGTATTCACCAAATATATCAAGGACCCTTTAAGCTTCCTGTATAAGGTAGGATCAACATCCTTGTCTTCTGATGCATCAATCTTCTTCTAGTTAGTGATCATTGGAGTAGCCATGGGTCTACAATCCTCCATCCTGAATCTCTTTAGGATTTCTGTAGCATATCTTCGTTGCCCAAGGAAGATCTCCCCCTTTTTCTGCCAAACTTCCAAACACAGGAAATAATGCATTTGTCCCAAATCCTTCATGCCGAATTCCGTGGCTAGATTCTTCTTGCAGTCCCTTATGAGCTTGGATGATCCTGTCAGGAAGAGATCATCCACATATAATACTAAGATTAGAGACTCATTCTCTACAACAAGATAGTAGAGATTGGGATCTGTGTCACTCTTGACAATTCCCATTTTCTGCAAGTAGCCATCGATTCGACCATACCATGCTCTAGGTACTTATTTCAGCCCATACAAGGCTTTCTTCAATCTGCATACATGAGACTTCTTCTCATATGTCTCAAAGCCCTCTGGTTGTTCAATGTATACCTCTTCTTCTATCACTCCGTTCAGAAATGTCATTTTGACATCCATCTGATGGATCTCCCACCCCATCTATGCTGCAAGAGATATCACGGTTCTAATAGATGTATACCTAGCTACCAAGGCAAAGGTCTCTTCGTATTCAATTCCTTCCTTCTAAGCATACCCCTTAGCCACAAACTTGGCTTTGTATTTCTCAACACTGTCGTTTGCAATGTATTTGATCTTGTAGATCCATCTCGAACCTACCATTGATCTGTCTTGAGGCCTTGGCACTACCTCCCAGACATCATTTACCATTATGGAGTTGTACTCCTCTACCATCGCATCTAGCCAAAACCTGATGTTGACCTGCCTCCTGAAAGTTGGCAGGCTCCCCATCCTAAGCTACTAATGCCTAATATCTATCTGGTTGTTTTCACTCCCTCTTATTGTTCCTTGGCGCACCGATGAAGTCCTCTACATCTCGCAGAATCTGATGAAGTTCCTTGCTCGTTCTTCCTCTGCCAGCAGGTGTTTTTGTTAGCTCCTCCTCATCCTGTGATTCTTCCTGACCCGAAGAAGAATTCTTTTCATCCGTTGGTTGAAGAGGTTTGACCAACTATTCCTCTTTTGACTGCTCCTCGAAAGGCATTTCTCGAGATTTTCTGAAAGCCCTATCCTCCATGAACTTCACATCTCGTCAAACTACAACCTTCCTACTCCCTAGAAGATAGATTTTGTGTGCCTTAGCATTCTTGCTATATCCCACTAGATATCCTTTCTTTGCAGTTTGATCCAACTTCTTCCTCTTTTTCTTGGGGTATGCGGCAATATGCTAAGCTCCCAAATATCCTGAAATAACTAACTTCAGGCGTCTTCTCTGTGAAGACTCTCTCTGGAGTAATCTTGCCCAATGCCCGGTGAGGAGTTCTATTATGAACATAAACTATTGTGTTGCATGTTTCTGCCCACAGGAATTTTGGCATATCATGATCATACATCATGGCCCTAGCTGCCTCTACAATAATCCTGTTCTTTTTTTCTGCTACCCCATTATGCTCCGGATTGTAAGGAGCTGTCCAATCTCTTTTGATGCCCTCCTTAACGCAAAAATCAGTGTAGTCCTTATCGACATACTCTCCACCATTATCTGAGCGCAAAACTTTTATTTTCTTCCCAGTCAGATTCTCCACCAAAACCTTGAACTCTTTGAATCGACAGAAAACCTCGTCCTTGGTTTTCAGAAAATAAATCCAAGTTTTCCTTGAGTGGTCATCAATAAAGGTAAGGAAGTACTCGCCACCACTAAGAGCTTTAGTGGACATGGGTCCACGCATATCTGAGCGTATCAATCCTAGTACACTCTTGGCCCAGTGTTTACTTCAAGGAAATCTTGCTTTGGCATGCTTTGCTAGAGCACATCCTCTGCATACATCATCTTGTTCTGTACTAAGATCCGGAACTCCTGTTACAGTGCTCCTGAGAATTCTAGAAGCCCCATGGTGCAAATGTCCCATTCTTCTGTGCCATAGTTCGTTCAAATCCTTGTCTCCATGACTACCTATTAGTGCCATTGGTGATTCTAGTTGTAGTCTGTACAACCTGTTATTTTTTATCCCGATCTGCACTTTCTTTTTCCAGCTCGGGTGTTTGATGTATACTTTCTCCTTGATGAAGAAAAGGTCATAGCCTTTGCCTTGAAGTTGCGACACAAAAAGTAAGTTCATCCCCAATCCTGGTACATGCAGCACATTTGTAGCATGGAACCACTCTCCTGTTTTTGTATGAAAAACAATGGTACCCCTCCCTACTGGAGCACATTTTGCCTTGTTCCCCATGGTGATCTGAAAGTTCATCTTCTCCTCCCGATAATCTGAGAAAAATTCCTGAATTCCCGTCATATGCCAAGAGGCCCCATTGTCTATATACCATACCTCTAATGATGAAGAGTTGGTCACATAAGCCACTTCTTCTTCCAACCTAGAAGCCAACATAGAGAAATCGAAATCATTTTCTCTTGTGCAATTTTCTGAAAATCTGTGCGAGTCTCCTGACGTAGATGCCTCTGCATCATGGTCTCGACCCATAATTGATTTTCCCTTCCTGTCTCTGATTACTTGCTCTGATACCATGTAAAAATTCTATCACTACAACAACTAATTTATTTTACCTACTTATTTCCCAATAAGTTATTTATGAAAATCCTTCAGTAAACATTAAAATAAATAATCCTGTAAATATCACATCATAATACAAAAACAAACACATGCACATGCACAAGAATCGACACAAATATTATGGACAATCAGTCCCCGAAAAATCCCAATGTTGGAAAACTGGTGCAGCAATGGGCGATTTTATTCTTCAACAATTCTTCAGTACAACTGGGTGCCAAACTGGATTACCCAACAGAGAGAAAATTCTTCAGCACTTCTCCCAGTCTCAGCGTCAGCCTGGTTGACCTCTGCGTAGCTCCCAGACCCTCTGCATCAGCCCCTGCCTCTGCATCGCACTGGGCCTCTCTGTGTCACCCACGCAAGCCCTCCAGTGACTGCGCAGTCTGTTGCCTCTATGTCTGCCTCTCCAACCTCTGCGTTGTTTCCCTGGTGTTGTTCCCCACTCGTTGTTCCGTACTTGTTGCCTCCTGCTGCTCTCCATACCACTAGTTCGAATTTCTCAGCTAACCCCGCTCTAGAAATCGAACTGACCAGTCTCTCTCAATGTATTCTCCAATTGACCCTCAAGCCTCTTCTTATACTTTTCCTATTGGTCCTTCAACCACTGAGATTAAATCTCTAATCAACGGCTAACATTAGATTTGGCTTGATCCATGAATTTTGGAACCTTTTAACCGAGTTTTATATTAATACCCATTAATATTTTATTTTTCCTAAGTTTAGACTTAGGAACTCCATTAAAATTATTAATTATTTTAATACCTCCCAAACTGGTTAGAATCTGCCCAAACCATTTCTGAGTCTTGGAGATCTCATGTTCTTTAGCCTCTCCACTAATTTTCAAAGCTAGAGCACATCCAATGCTACCCCAAAATCAACACCACCATCCTACCACAGTTGGATGTTAAAATGTGATATTTGAATATGCTACTAGACATCCTCAAAGTTCTAGTAGACAAATCTGTTGAGTGATAAGCATAGAGAGAAAAAATCCATTTCGTCTGATAATAAAGAAATGTGATGCATGTTTAAACCTCTATCAAGATACCTCCAAAGGCAAAGATAATTAAGCACTGTAATATTCTATTGCATAATGTGAACCTAATATTGAAGTAACTAGTTGATTCTTTCTCTAACATATACAATGAAGGCTACGTGAAATGAAATTAAAGTAGGTTATGCTTCTTGAACTTAGTATCTGCATCAATAACTAGCTTATTGCCACAAAATGTTAGTGAAATAGTCAAGAGTAATTCAAAGTCCATAAGCTGGCTTGCTGCTATTAAATTGTGTTGTCATTGATGCCAACGTTAACTCTTTGAATGTTGTTAGATCTAAGGCTTTTGTGATCCATCAATTTAGAGAAAAGTCTTCCGGATTAATCACATCGTAAGGATTGGGTCGACGTTCCAAACCAACCAATGTGGTTCATCCTCAAGACATGGTGAGAAATCAATCGATCTGAGAGAATAAATAGCATGGATGCATCATTGTCTAGTGTTAGCTGTTTAGAATTAGTTGTTGGTGAAATAAAATCAATTGGTTAAAAATTCAGTTGTTATGTAATAAATAATTGTTTATTATCGAAATAGTCGCAACATATTAATCAAATAATAATATAATCTAAAAGAATAATATTAAAGGCAACGCTTGACCTAGTCAATGGGACTTAGTAAGAAAACTAGTCGTTGAATGTAGAAAACTAGCCGTTATCGTAAATAATTAATTTATATAATAACAATATTAGGTAAAAACTAGTGTGATGAATTAGATGATAAATGATAAATATATTCAAGACTAATTTATAATATTAGTAGTAAAAAACTATTGACTATAATAAATAATTAACGTCTAAAGTAATAAAACTAGGTAGAAACTGGTTGTTATGTAAGGAATTAGATGTTGTGTAATAAATTAGTGGTGATAACATTACAATTAATTAATATATCAATTCAAATAACAATAGACTAGGATAATTAATAATATCAATATTCATTTTAGATAATAATATTCAAGAATAATTTATAATATTAATAGTTAGAGACTAGTGATTACGATATAAATTGGTTACTGACTTATTAATTCATATAGTAATATTAGGTAGTAATCAATTTTTAAAAATATTATGACCTAAACTAACTATTTAAAATTATTAAAACCTATATTAGATCTAGATATATTTCATAACCTAAACTTTAAGAACTAAACTTTATCAAAACCACAAAGAGGGCTATAAGCAAGAAGAAAGCTCCCTCATTGAAGCGAGGAAAGCCAAGAAGGAAAAACTAATATCAGGAAGAGAGAGAACACCAAAAGCTAAGTAAGAAAAGGGGGAGGAGATGGCGAAAGAGCTAAGAGGCGAGAGCTGGAATCCATCTTCTACTTAATTTCCAACCATCATCCCTATTAAGATTTTTGGCATGCCTCTCAATCTCAATCGCTTCCCTGAGCTTCCTGTGGTGGAAATGACCAATTTTAGCAATGACCTTAGATTCTTCAATGCAGACATGGTGCTTTAATTTCTCAACATGTTTTGCAAGCGCTGATGTGCAGGAGCAGTTGTGTCTAATGTCAGTCACGTGCTCACTGATCCTCTGCTTAATAGATCTTCTAGTTTCTCCAATATAGGGGATAACACAGGAGCAGGGAACGAGGTAGACCCCTTTTGAGTCCTTTGGGTCAATAGGGTCCTTAACCGATCTAAGAGAATTTTTAATGGTATTGAGAGCTTGGAAGGAAGAAGAGACATTAGTCTTCTTAAGAATATGGGCGATCTTATCAGTAGTTCCTTGGATATACAAGAGATAAACCTTAAAGATAGGATCAGAAAGGTCAAGTTTAACCCTAGGCTCTTTGCTAGCTCTGAGAAAGGCCTTAAGGCTATGGGATCTACTATACCCATTATTTTCAAAAACCTCAAGAAAATGAGATTTCTCCTGATCAAGATGGTCGTCATTGGAGATTCTTAGAGCACGGGTAGCGAGAGTGCTGAGAACCCAGAATTTCTGAGAAGGAAAATGATGAGAATTGGCATGGAGAAACTATTTCGTGTGAGTCTTCTTTCGAAAAACTTGGTGACAGACGGAACCATCCTCTCTCCTAGAAAGGAGGATGTCAAGAAAGGGAAGGCGGCCATTCTCCTCAACTTCCATGGTGAATTTAATGGAATCTGATTGAGAATTTAGGTGCTTGAGAAACAAACCAAGTTTCTCTCAACCATGAGGCCAGATGACACAAGTGTCATCGACGAATCTCTTCCATTTTTTAGGAGGAAATTTGGCAATGGCAAGGGCCTTGGTTTCAAAATCTTCCATAAACAAGTTTACGACAATGGGGAAGAGATGGGAGCCCATCGCAACGCCACAGGTTTGTTCATAGAATTCACCCTGGAAACTAAAGAAAGTAGAGTTAGGCAAAGTCCAACTAACTTGGTAGTACCTTTATCAGAGACCCGATTAATGATATCAATGGCTTCTTGGATGGGGATTTTGGTGTATAAAGAGACAACATCAAATCTCACTAATAAATCACCAGGATCTAGCTTGATATCTTTCCACTCTTGAATAAAGGAGGCAAAGTCTTTCACAAAAGAATCAGTGCAACCAACGAGAGGTTTGAGCTTCAAATCAAGGTACTTGGCAAGAGGGTAGGTTGGACTGCTTATGGTATTAACGATAGGTCTCAAGGGAGCACCAGATTTATGAATCTTCAGAAGGCCATGGATTATGGGGGTAAGGGGGTTGCTCTCAATGAGTTTTCGGGACACGGGATTGAGAGATGGATTTGCTTTGATCGCAGAAACAACCTCTTTAGAAATAGACTTAAGGGGATTTTTCTGGAGCTTGATGTAACACCGACTATTAGAAAGATGATCCACAATTTGGTGGACATAATCAAATTTGTCAAGAATTACAACAGCTCCACCTTTGTCTGCCCTAAGGATGACAATGTCGGGGTCATCCCTTGGGGATTTAAGAGCAAGAAACTCGACCTTGCTAAGGTTCTTCTTAGGAGGTTTAGCCTTCCTAAGAACAACAGCACAATCTTGTCTCATAGTCTCCTTGATATCGTCAGGAAGGTCCTTGATCCAGAATTCAATGCTATAGATGATGTCATCAGTAAGAATCTTATTCGGGGCAAGGGTGAAATTGAGACCATTGTTGAGGAGACTGAGGGGGAGGAATTGAAATCCTTGCTCGAAAGATTAATGACATTCTTAAAACCTATATTACTATTATTATTATTATTATTATTATTATTATTATTATTATTAGAGCTATTATTGTGATAATTATTCTTATTATTATTATTATTATTAGAGCTATTATTGTTATAATTATTCTTATTATTATTATTGTTATTATAGTAATAGTTAATATCATTATTATTATTATTAAACCTAACAAATGAACTACTGATAGGATCGCTCTTAATATTTGTCTATAGAATGCATTGATTGGAAGCCCCACTGGTCAAGGAACTCTGGAAGGATGAGGGCTCCTCAGCATGGTCATGATGCCCCAGTTTTGATGAGGAATTTGGATGTGAGGATCAGTAAACTTGCAGGCAAGACCATCCTCTGACTGTCATACTAATTTGGGGCATTCTATGGATCAATTCAATGGCACTCTCGGAGCTGTCTTGGCATCTAATTCCATGGCATTTCAAGAATTATTTTAAGGCAGTCTAAGCCCCATCTCTGTGACACTAATTCAAGATATTTGCAACAGGGTAAAATTTTATTATCCGAGGCTAATTCACATTTTTTTGAGGCTTATCTAAGGTTGAACCAAGATCCTTCACTTGTGCCAAAACTTGCAGAGCTCATTATCCTGTGAAGAACAGATATCATCGGATGAAGTATCTCTCAGCCTGTTCGAGTTTGCGTCAAGATTAGAGGGCACACCAGTGGCATATTTCCAAGTATGTAAGAGGCTGATCAAGATCATGCATAGGACAGAAGTTTAAGTAGTTTCAAGACAAACGCATCTGCAATTTAAAGACTGACCGAATCTAAGGGCAGACAGGAGCACATTGTTGTGGCTAAAAGTCATATCTTCATGGTATAAGTTCAGGAGCACATCTGCATTGATCTGTGGTGACAGCAGTATTGCTTTGAAGGGAAGAAGACTGTCTACATTCATTGCAAACCTAATCAGAACTCGATGTCATTTGATAAATGGAGTAACTGGGTGTGTGGTAGCAGAGTTGATCTGAAGGACTTCAGGGGTACTATTGTTCGAATATCTGCCTGTTGATCTACATAAATGGTAGTACATTGTTGAGTTACTTCCTATATGACTTGATAACAAGGATACTTCAGAGTAGAATGATGACATGTTGCTGATGCTAGGATTCACTCATTAATGATAGAGACACAGTTCCTAGCGTTGTTGATGCAAGATGCCATATGAATATATTGCATATGCTGTTGAGGACAGAGCTCAGTATGACTAGGTGAGGTTGTGTGTGGTTGAAGCTTCTGTGTAATATTGAGCCAGAATCTGCAATAACAGAGTACATCTTTGAGGTCATAACTGAGGGTCTGCTGGTCTATGACAAGTATTATGCTCATATTGATCAAGGTCGTATCTACCGAGGTAAGGTTGCCAAGCACTATTACTCATCTTTATCAAATATCCAAGTACAAAGACTTATCAGTGTTGCTGTCAAGGACAAATATCCCAACGGAGATGTTGGACAGAGCTAACATCAGCCTTGGATATATTGAGTAATCTTCATGAATATTGACATAGTTGCCTTCGAAGAAACAAGTTGTTGAGGAAAGAGGCTCTTGTACTGGTCAGTGTATTGTTGAGATACTGCTAGGGTTTTCGCCAGCAAGAAATCATTGTATAACAGAATTTGTTGATGGCTGAGGAGTCAGAATTTGTTGTTGCTAATGTGATAATTATTCAGACCATGTATTGTTGTGCATGCTAGGAATTGCATTGAAGAGAGGATTGCTGCTAGGGTTTGACGTGTGTGGTGAAAGTATCAAGTGTTTGTTGAGCAGTGCTAGGGTTTCACAGTGAAAAGTATTGTATTGCATAGATCAGATTGGTTATGGATTGTTGGTAGTGCTCACACCTAGAAGCATTACATGGTTGCCACATCATCCAAAATCAAAACCTTTGAAATTCAAGGCATTGGGAACCAAATTCCTTCACAATAAGTGGTAATAAAGTAAAAAATTCAAAAACTGATTTTCATTATAATTTTTCAATGTATACAATAATTAATAATATAACCTAAAAAAAAATTTAACATTGTTTACTTCGTTGGTTTTTGGGTTTTTTTTGTCAAATAACCAATTTTATGCCAAAAGTACCTTTATTTTCACTGTAATGATTCATCCAAGTTCTTATCATGTAGAGCATCAAGTTCATTTTCATTGAAGACGATGTACAATATGGATTTGTAGAATCATTTTTGACGACCTCATCTGCTTCAAAGTCTTTTATGGATTGGTACCATGTGTTTAAGTAAGACATACTTGCATGAATTGGTCGATGGAGCTGCATGTTACATCTCCCATCTCATTAAACGAGGGTTGGCCAAAATGTTGTTTGATATGCACCTCATTTAATCTTTTGACTTCCATATTTTCTGAGTTAGTAACTGGAGAACCCACAATGATACCCATATTCTGTCAACGTTTCAAATCCCAACAGGGATCCATCATCAGGACTATTTTACCAAGCTATTTTAATGGCTTTCATGAATTCATTACATCTTTATCCATTGCCATATCAACATTCAAAAAGCCCTTCTGAGTGGTAATGTACTCTCTCTCCCATTGCAATTGTTCCCTATTTTGGCTATTGATTTTGACTACATTATTTTATGTTGACTTCATTGCTTCTTCCTTTCCATCAACTTCCTTATCCTATCTTTCTTGCCAACTAGTTTCTAATAACATTCCAATAACATTACATAATGGCATTGATACCAACTATATTTGAATTATTTCCTCAAGGCCACTCACTAAACTCTTGACATTATCGATTCAATATGTGGGCCCCTTGAGTTTTCCCACACATACATTCCATTACATTGTTTATTAGCTTATGAGCACTCCACATGAAAAAATGATGCTCTCCAAATTGAGTTGATTCTTTATCTCCATCCATCGATTTTCTTCTCCAAATCTCTTTATCCTCTATCAATCACAATGGGGATTCACTGTCTATGATGTGCTAGTTGTAGGCTACCTATTCATCCATTCAAAACCACTATTAGTAAGATGACCCTCTAAATTTCTAGTTATCTATGTGCTTCATCAGGGGATGGTAAGGTTCATTGCCCAATCCTTCTTGCTTGTAGAAAGAATCCCTTTGGTGGGGAGGGGGATACCATGCCACCATGGAGGTGCTAGTGTTTATTCTTCTTGAGTTCAAGCCATATATGCTTACTCTTCTTAGCCTCAACCTTAGCTTTAGGATGCTCATCCACCTCGATTTTGGAAATTCTCAGGTTTTGTTTAACTTCTGTAACAATTTATTTGGCCTCAACAAGACTCTTAGGTCTCTTGTCTTTTAATGCATATGTTAGATGACCATCCACAACCTTAGTGAATTTATCAAGGATGATTGCATCAGGACTCAAGAGGCCTGAGGTTATCAGGGATGTCTCTAAACACCTTGTCAATTTCTTGGATTAACTCTTTGATGTCTTCTCTTCCCTTACTTATGTGGTAAAGAATTTCTATATTGAAAGACTGTTGGGCATCAGATGACCATCTCTTCATAAAAACGTCTTCAAATTCATCAGAGTCACCTATGCTACCCAGAGGGAGGCTAATATACCATTCCCTAACTTGTCCCTCAAAGGATAAAGCAAATAGCATCATGATCCTATCATCATCCTCAATGGATCTAGGGGAAATCATCCAATAGAAATCATCAACATGATCATGAGCACTCTTGCTGGCATCTCCTATGAATTTAGGTAACCAACCATTACATTTCTCAGGGAAAGGTACTCCCTATGCTAGGATGACCGATATTGATCTGGGATCAATGGGAACCGACTTCGAGTCTGTAAGCGTGGTATGAGACACTCTCTTTTGGTTGGAACTGACTTCGGGTCAGTAAGAGTGGTATGAGACACTCTTTTATTTGGGACTGACTTCAGGTCTGTAGAGAATGGTATGATACATTCTCGATCACTTATTCTTCTTCATAGTTCAGCAGAGCAGAGTAGTGCATTGATGATAGAGATTGTACAGATTGGTAGATGGATTAGTAGATGGAGTTCTCCCTAGTTGAGAGTGAGTGTTAAAATTGGCAACTAGGGCCAAACACCATAGGGGTCATCTTATTTATGACAGCTGATAATTTTCTTGGATTGCTCTCCTCGAGATGTGTAGGATTGATCTAAAGATCATCCGATTCTGACATGTACAAATGAAGTTATGAATTTATTTTGATTGTGGTCAAATTCTTAAGGTTGGCCAGCAAAATTATGTAGGCTCAGAAGCCCAACAAGCACGTCTATTCATCCTCAATGTTGCATATAAATAGAAGGTGACTTAGCCTCATTTGGATACACTCATCTTCACACTTCCCTCTCTCTCCTCATTGATTGGGTACAGATTTTTGGGCCTCTCTCTCCACACATTTGAAATTTCAGGAGAGTGAAATTTTAGGAGGCCGAAATTTTAGGAGACCGAATTTTTGGACAGTTTGACCATGCATTGACCAGCATGCATTAACCTCCTTTGACTGTGTTTTTGTGAGGGCTATCTCTATTTGGGCAAGCCGCATTTCTGAACACATAAATTGAGGCTAAACGTTGAGTTTGACCAGCATTGACTGCAGCTAGAGCTGACCACAAGTGGCTTGTTTGACCAGATTTTGACTGGGTTGTTTTAAGGGTTGATGTAAGAACCGAAAAACATATGCAAATACAGTAAAGGATTTTATATCATGAACCTGTAATTAATTTCCTGAAAACTTACAAAATTAACTAACAGAACTGCTAAGGTACTTACCTGTGCACCTGCGGTTGATGTTGCCTCCAGTGACCTTGCTTCGGTTACCAAAAGACCGAATCCACCCAGCGAGGCTGAGCAGAACCTGGCTACTCAGTCCACAAAGCTTCTTAGTTGAAGCAGACTGTTCCCTCGTGCCCTCAAAACAATCTGTGCTCTTCCTGTGGATAATTTCAATTTATCATGTTCTTCCTCCTTCAGTTTTCCTTTCCTCTGTTCTTTTCCTTCTTCCCCCCCCCCCCCGGGTCCCTCTAAAATTCTGCTCGGTGGTTTTTACCTGATTTCTTGGCGGTGGTCGTTCTTCCACCAGCAACCCACCACTTAGCCTTCTCATGACACCTTCCATGTCACGTATCATATATATCTCTGTTATGGACACGTATGTATTTATTTCATTTATAATTTAAGTAATTATATTTCTTTATGATTTATTAAAGTACTTCTTTTGATACTAAGATTATTTCTTATATATATATTTTTAATCGTTTTATTAATAATTTGAAATATATAATTTATAGATAGGTCGTTAAAGTTGATTCATCTTTCTGTTTGGAGGCCAAAGTTGACTAAAGTTGACCAATTAGTCGAGGGTCAATTATGCCCTATTGACGAGCGTTGACTTTTCTAGTTAAGGCTCTTTTGTCATTGTCATAAATTATCAAATTTGTAAATTGTACTATCTCTCTCTACTGAACTATTGAAGACTATGTTAGTGCCTGTCACTCATGTCAATCATCGGTGATCAAATGTGCTTTTAAAAGGTTTTTTTTTACTAGGGTCTCAGGTCAAATTTTTATGGTTTCAAATAGCTTTTCAATAAAAATTTGGTCACTGGTTAGAGAGGTTCAGTGTTTACTACTCCTTTCAATTCCATGGTCAATCAACACCATCATGGTCATGTCAAATTACTGTTGGAAGAATCCCATAGTCATTATGGTCATAATTCATCTCATAAGTCGATGTTGGGTCGCCACTAGGTCATAGGGTTTCTTGAAAATTGGTCATGTCACCATTAAAATCATTTTATAAAGGAGTAGTGAAAGTCAAGTTGTCAATAAAGGTTTTAAAGCATGCTTTTATCTTAGTCATAATGTAATAGTTTCATAAAGTGATAACGTTGCAGTTTTGAAGATACAACAAATCAGAGTGTGAAAAGTGTATGGTGGGTCCACTACACCATGCAAAGGAAAATCGATTTTTGCAAGCTATAAAGGAGCAAAACTCACATCCATTTGCTCATTCCACTTTCAAGAGACATCCCTCTACCAAGAAAACTCACTCACACTCACCAAAGACGATTTCTTGCCATCCAAAAGTGGATTTCTTTTGCGGAGCTGCGCTCTTCTCTTGTTGCACTGCGCTTTTGCCAGAAGTGTTGTGTTTTTCTAAAAGGAGCTCCAATCTTCATTGCAGCAGGTTCTATCATCACATTCATGTTTTATCTCATCAAATTCAAATAAGTGACCTCAATTTCACATTGTTTGTGCTTCAATTGTGCTTGGAAAACTGGTTTCCCTCTTCTAGGGTTTTGAGTGCATTTTTCTTAGTTTCATAACATCCATAATGAATTGATCAACAAAACTCTTATTCTTCAGCTCATACACATCTCTCTATCCTTATTATACATTCCTAAACACTCCCCATCAATGCCATCCCTCAATTTCACATTTTCCCACAAACACTAGCCTAAACTACACTTTCCTAGGCTAGGACTGTGTTTTCCCTCTTTGAAGACCTTTCCCTCACTCAAACCCTAAAATTTCACTTGCCCCAACTCCCTAACATCCCTCACTATCTCCCCAAATTTTCCCAAGAATTTACAAGCTCCCTATCCCTTTCATCTCCCTCAATTTCCTCAAACTACCCAAATCCCCTATTTTTCCCTACAACTAAAACCCTAATTCCTCTCCCATTGAGCTAGGGTTTGCCATGGAGTCTGAATCATCTAAACAAAAGAGGCACAAAGGAGGTCAGATCAGCATATATGAGCCAACTTCAACACAAGAGATAATGGATTCACCATTTCTCAAGAAATCATTCCAAGAGACAAATCATTTGTTGCACATAGGGACCGTTTTGCTTCGAAGTATGTTTATGACCAAATGGAAACGAATTTTACAAAAGTGAAAGGGATTTTTGTCAAAATCATATACCAAGGAACACAAACCTCCTTCAGTTTATGCACAGGCGTTATGATTTGGGAGAAATGCCCAAAACACAGTTGCTACAGGAGAGTTGTAGCACTTCTGCAGTAGTCTTGGGAGATTGAATTTTTAGGTGTCTTGGAGTAGGTGTTTGCAGTGCTTGATGACTCTATTGTGTAGCAGACATCCCTAGCTCTCCAACCATACAACTTGCAGCCCAAAACTCCTTTGGGAAGGCCTCCAAATCACTCTCCAACCATACAACTTGCAGCCCAAAACTCCTCTGGGAAAGCCTCCAAATCACTCTCCAAACATTTCGCTGCAGTTCTGTTGTGAGCATTCTACGCTTTTCCAATTTTAAATGACCAGCTTCAAACTTCGATTCTAAACAAATGGGAAACAATTTTTGTAAACTGGAGGAGGTTTTTCTTCCTAACATACCAAAGAACAAAAACCTCTCTCAGTTTTCCAAAAAGCATTATGGTTAGAGGGATATGGCTCCATATTTAAGCCCTAGTTTTGTAAAAAAGACAGAATTTTTTGGCAATTCCGAGATAGTCAAAGGGTCAAAAACGCAGCGTGCTCCACACTGCGCTTTTGAAGGGGAGCTCCAAATAATGTTTCGTTTTCATATTTAGATTCCTCATGACTTATATATCACATTTAGCCTAAGGGAGAAGACTTTTAGCAGGTTTTGACGGGTGAAAATGGCCAAAAATCACCTTTTTGCCCTCTTGTTGAAGAGCACGCTATGTTTCAGAGAGTACTTGTGGGAGAATGCAGTTTTGAGAAACTAGAAGTAACCTTTTCCAGCTCCTGAAGAGTCCATCATGTACAAGATATCCACAACTTTCCAATGAGACATCAAGATCAGAATTTCAACTTCAAGAAGGCCTTCAAAAAATAGTTCTCCCAAATTCGTTGTGTTTTCTCCAGGCTTGCTGCATGTTTTGTTGATTTTGCTACGTTTTTTCCTGTGACAACTTTTCTTCAGTTTTTTCAGTTGGATTCGACTTTTTATGGTGTAATTGATTAACCTTGATGTAATTATGATGTAATGATGGGTAAATAGTCTTGTTAAAGTTGTTTTACATAAAGTTAGGCTTCATTAATGAGAGTGGTTTGAGTCAAAGTTTAGTTAGAGGAGTTGTTTTAACCTCCCTAGACATTAGGGTTTGGTTGGAACACCTCATGTAGCAATTCCTAGACTCATGGGTTCGACCCCTGAGAGCAAGGAGGTGTTCTTTTGGTCTATATGTATCATTTCCTCAGTCATAAAACAAGTTGGACATCAGAGAAGAGAACACTTGTAGCTTGTACTTGGCCATTTTATTCAAGAAATCAAAGGAGAGTGTGCAGCTATTATCCAGGAATTCATGTGCAGTGAGTTTGTGATCATGTATTTTCTCTGTTTTAGTTTTATTTTGATGATATACATCTCTCCTTTCATATCTTGTTTCTTTAGTGATTTTTCTTAAAGTTTATAAACTGGATTCTTTGCATAAAGCTTTGTTTTTATGGGAATATCATTTTGTGTAATTCTCCTTCTAACTTAATGAATTCATGTGATCATGCTCATTAAGACCTTTTTCTTCTTCCAAACACTACACTACACCGACAAACCCTAAGGCCATCACAAAATTATTGCTACCTTGCTCCTCTATATCTTTATTACTGTAACCCTTTGAGCCTTTGACCTAGCTACCTGGTTTTCATCTCTTGTCCAACATCAAAACCTAAAACTTTCAAAACCCTACCTAAGCCTAACATATCTAGCCTAAAATCCTTTCCCATTCCAATCATCATTGGCTGTGAAATCATAAAGAGATCACTCTCTGGTTTAGTAGGGCTATTTGCTGAATCGTAAGTGGTTTGATGTTAACTCCTTCGATTTCCCTTCTCAACCTTGGGATATTGTGGAGGATAACAGACTATAAGAAGAATTGATCAAACGTTTCCAC
The DNA here is from genome assembly GCA_000404065.3 of Pinus taeda. NCBI lineage: Eukaryota > Viridiplantae > Streptophyta > Pinopsida > Pinales > Pinaceae > Pinus > Pinus taeda. The sequence continues at coordinate 117,376 of APFE031158308.1, read as the reverse complement.
ACATTGGGGTTGGTCCCTGGCTGGTGCCACATCTTGTGTCCTCTTGTCTTGGCTTGTCTTCTACTATTTATGTTTATATTCTATCTGCATTTTACTATCATGTTGATGTGATTGCTAAACTGGATATTGATATTGGGCTAATTAAGAAATTGAAGTAAAATTGCTCTAAAGCATAGAACATACCATTGTTGCCTAAAATTAACGCATACCTATCAAGGTAGACTTAAGGAAACAAGTACAAGAACATCTCTTGAGAGACGGTATTTAAAAGTGAGATTCGAGCTTGATAGTAAAAATCCAAAGGAACCTAAGTTGGAGGAATATGAATTAGAAGATGATGGAACTTTGAGATTCCATGGAAGGATGCACATACCGGATAGTGGGGACCTCCGAAACCCCATCCTTAAGGAAGCCCATAGAGCATTATATTGTGCACCTCCTGGTGTAAAGAAAATGTATGTTGATACAAAGAAACTCTTCTTTTGGGCAACTATGAAACGCGATATTGTCCAATTCATTGCCAAATGTCTTGAATGTTAGCAAGTGAAAGTTGACCACTATCATCCAACAAGTTCTACAACCTCACAACATTCCTATGACCAAATGGGAGATAATTTCAATGGATTTTATCGTTAGGCTACCTCTTACTCCACAAAGGCATAATGCCATTCTGGTTGTGGTAGACAAATTAACAAAAAGCACCCATTTTATTCCCGTAAGAGATACTTACGAAGTTGCTGACGTAGCTCAAATATTTATAAATGAAATTATAAGATTTCATGGAGTACCTGAGAAGATTATACCAAATACGATTTACTTCAAGATTCTGGACTTGTATGCAGTCAGCCTTAAGAACTCAATTAAATTAATTACAGCTTATCATCCTAAGATTGATCGACAAATAGAGAGGGTGAACCAAGTACTAGAAGTTATGCTAAGAATGTACATTATGGACCAACAATCACACTAGGAAAAGTACTTGCCCTTAGTTGAATTTGCACACAATAACAGTTACCACAATTCAATCGGGATGCCTCCATTTGAAGCATTGTACGATAAACATTGCAGAATACCGTTAAGTTGCGACAGGTTAGAATATCGGATAATAGTGAGGCCAAAATTAATTCAAGAGATGGAGGAACAGGTAAAACAAATTAGGCAACAATTGAAAGAAGCACAAGATAAAAAAAAAAGACTTATGTTGATGCTCACAAGACAGATAGGAATTTTCTAGTAGGAGATCAAGTTTTCATCCTCATCAAACCCAACAAAAGCACCATCCGATTTGGAAAAGGAACAAAGTTATCGCCTTGATTCAATGGGCCATTCAAAGTTCTAGAAAAAGTTGGACCTGTCACCTATCATCTTGCACTACCACCCCACTTGCATAAATTTCATAATGTATTTCATGTATTTGTATTAAGACATTACATAGTTGACAAATCTCATAACCTTCAATGGAAGGAACTGCAAGTATCGAACGAAGGAACCATTTTGGTTGAACCATTACATAAACTGGAAAGTAGGATTCGATAGTTGAGGAATCACTTAGTAGACCAAGTTAAGGTTCAGCGAGACAAGTATAGTCATGAATCAGCTACCTGGGAAGATACAAAGAGCACATGTTAGAAATACTCCAACTTGTGTTGCTTTTGAGGAACTTAAACCCTTATTTTGTATATATTTACTTTATTTTGAATTGGATAATTAAGACTATTATTTTGGGATTATCACATGTAAAAAATCATTTTTATTTTGATGGTACATGATATATGTTAGTTGCTTAACTTTGCTAGTACGTGGATACCAGTATGAAATATATTATTTAGTAAGCATTGCTAGAATATAGATACCAATATGAAGTTTAGCATTTGAATAACCTTGATATGAAATCTAAACCATGAATTATGTTATCGATGAAGATATCTATAATTTTAATTCATTTCTGCAAATCGACATGATTGATGAGATGGAAATAAAAGAATGACTACATTCTAATATGGAAGCTAACTTACAAATATATGGGATGGACATGGCCAAGTCCGTATGTGAACATCAATATCGTAAATAGCAACATATGTGAAATATATAAAAAATGTTATTTAAATACAATTCATTTTGAATATATTAATGCATATGTTATAATGAATGGACAAATGTTTACCTTGCAAATAGCATTGTTACCAAAATGACCACGTCGTGACAAAATCTCCAAGAACAATTAAGACTCAATAAGGTTCCATGATAAGGTGTTGACCCTAGTCCCACTAGGAGGGGTGGAGGTATTACCCACCATTTATCCTTCAAAACCTGGAGTCATGAGAGGATTGTGCAAGTTACACTCCCCTAGATGTGTGATGATTATTGTCGGATGCCTGCTAAAAAATCAGGTTGATATAGTCGATGTTGTCATCCTTAGAGTTTATGAATCGTTAGAGCAGTATAGCCGATGCCATGACATACTTCAGTAGAGGACAGATAGGATGGGAGTGGAATAGATTATGATGGATAGGATGATCCTAGAATAGCTTGGGAACCTGGCTAGGGCAGAGCATGACTATTAGAGTTGTAAAATTATAAATGTTCAGAACACAAATTTTAAGTGTCCTCACAATTATAAATGAAAATTCAATCACAGAACACAATCCTTACATACCCTAAAGGAATTATCGATTTATTCTATAAACCCTTGACTTCAAGACGATGTTTTCTAAGGGAGGGGTGTATGTAACAACATATCTCAAATCACGAGCAACATAGCAATATTAGCATGCATGTGAGGTATGCATATAATAGCTACATATGCATACATCATATACATTGCACTAGTATATATATCAACTACTCATGAAGAATGTCTAAATATGAGATAAATGAATTAATTATCAAAAGTGTTAATTAAATACCTAATTCTCGTAAATAGAATGAATATACATTTAGTAAGAAATATAATGAAAATGTTGAGTTTATTCATAGGTTTACTGGCTCGTATATAACACAAAATGTATATTAAATAAACTAAATCATAAACTTTATTAATAAACCTGATATGTTATAAAAATAAAATAATATTTAAATCATTATGGCTATATACTATTTTAGTAAATCAAAACACCAACCGTCATAGTTAAAAGTGATTTCACCCTATGTTGTAAAGTGATCTGATTCAATTAAATGCAAGAAGCATCATGAGGCAACCATCGTTTAACAGAAAATAATATTCTTTTACAAAGATAATGAACGAATGCGTAGAGGTGAAGGGACCTCTACTATTTAAGGGAGGAAGAAGGGTTTGGAAGGGGGGAAATCGTTTTCAGAGAAACAGAGGATGAATCTACAACAGAGAGCCATAGACAGAGAAAGAGAGTGAAGCCTTAATTGCTCTTGGATTTTTTTGGCACTGGGGCCAGAGTACTTCAAATTTGAAGTATTCTGGAGCTAGGTACTGAGGTCATGCCCAGTTTGGCAGGGAGGAATTGGTCCTTTTGGTAACGGGAGAAAATTGGCGCAACAACAATCTGGGAACAACTTCAAACGAAATTTTAGTAAAGTACCTACAAACGAATGGTTGAATTTCAGCTTCTTTGGATATTCTAAGTATAAATTTCATAAAAATTCTGTTAATTTCCCAAATTTAGAGCTTATGTAAATTGATAAATTTTAGTTATGAATTTACTTTTAATTTAAATTTCATCATTTTTTTGTTGTTATTTGACATAGGGCACTAAAGCTATGATGAGGAAAGCCCACACCTTAGGTATATGAATGTAGGAGGGAGCAATCATGTTACATGAGTTACCAAGACCTTTGTTTCTCCACCCTTCTTCATTTTCCTTTTGCCTTTTATTGATTTTTCTTCATTTTATTGCTCGGGGCTCAAGGTAAAAAGAGCATGATGTGTAAGATATAGCAGGTGATCACCCCCTTAAGGTAGGGCAATTCATCGCCCACTAGGGGTTGGGACATTCATGGGTTCCTTAATGATGCAAGGGGACACTCATAGGGCCCCTAGGAACTAGGGTGATGGCCATGATAATAGGGGGTCGAGCTCATGTTCGACTTTTGCCCACATGCTAAATTTTATTGTCCAGGCCATCTTTTGCATTTTGTGGTACATTTCTTGTCGTATGTTGTCATATTATGCTTTTACCTTCTTTTTTTCTGCAAAAACCTCAGGGGGGAGGGGAGGCTAACACCTTGTGGACCCAATGGACAAATGTGGACCCAAATAAGAAAAATGTGAAAAGGGCTTGTAATGAGCGGAGGGGAGTGAAATATATGGTATCGGGAAGGGGGACAACGCAACCAAATCAGGGTTTTCCATGTAGTGCCACACCTAAAGCTAATAGCGAATAAAGGAGATCCCATGGACTAGGATTCAGGATTAACCCCCCAGTTGAGGTAAGGGAACAAGAGTATAGTCAAAGTCTTTCCTTCTTCCAAGCTGACCAATAATCCATGCCCAAGTGTGCCCAAGAAAAACAAGCATAAACACCCAATCATATAATGAAAAATCATACCTTTGGGATTGGATTGCACACCTTACAACATACGATCATAACAAATGAGTGAGGGTACACAATGGTTGGCTCAAGTGGCAGAGAAAATTAGCACATCAAAGCTATCAGGTAGCTTCAAGGAGTTGTTGGTTGCCAGCTAAAGACAAATCTAGGAGAAAATTTACTCCCATGCGGTCACCCACTAGTGATGGGTAACAAGGCCAACTCTTATTTCTATTTCAGGGATATGATCAATCTTGTGTGAGATGACATGTCCACCTATCCAAGAAGGATATATAAGTTATTGAAACAATAGGGAGCATTGGAAAGAACACACAGACAAAATGAAAGCAAAGAAAAAAAATGATAAAATGGAGTCCATCTTCCCTTGAAAACCTAATACAATAGCATATTGCCATGATGGACCAGATAGAGTCGTGATGATGACCACCTCTACGTTTTCACCTTCTCCACTACAAGACGGATTTCGACACATGGTAATTTAAGTCCTTTTGTGTAAAATAGAAGTGGAAACCCATTCTACAAGGCCAATCCCATAGTGAGAGTCGAGCTTCCATGTGGAGAAAATGCAAGGACTGTGTCTGGAAATGTGGAGATAAGCCAAGAATTCAGCAACTGAAGAAATGATGAATGATACTTCCAGATTAAATATTTTCCCTCACAATTTCGACAAATACCCTTTATTTTCTGCTACAAGATAGATGTAGACAGTAGGAATTTGAAGTCCTTTTGTATAAAGTGTAAGTCAAAATCCACTCTCCAAGACCAATACTGGTGTGGGAATAAAGCTTCCATTTGAAGACAATGCAAAGAGAATGTACGGAAATCTGGAGATAAGAACAAGTGAGGAATGGTAGAAACTGCTGGATGATCCTTCCATATTATAGATTTCCCCCGGAATTTCAACAAATAGCCCTAATTGTGGTAGATTTGGATATTTCTAAATCCATTTTGGCTCCTAAAGGGAAACTTGTGATTGTATACACTAAATTGCCATGGTTTTGCAAATTATACGAAAGACCACATCTGATGTTGCAATAGTATTTCTTGACATGACTTTGACTGTTCTTCCTTCAGTTTTAACCTCATAAAAATTTCCCTTGCACATAATTTGCAGGGTTACATTTTCAGTGATAAACATTGAATGATCCCCCTAAAATGAGTGACAGATATAGTAACTAAATGTCTGGGTTGCAAATCAGTCTAATCAGTACACTCAGTGGCAAACAAACCTCCAAGAAGCAATCCTGGTTAAAAACAAACAAGATATTAGAATTGTAATATTTTTCTAGGCATTTATGCAGTGCAATGAATGAATCCTTAAATATTATGTGAAGGTGGGAGATACCAAATTTTCATACAAAAAAGGCTAAAACCACTTTTGTAGAATGTGTGTGTATTTCTAGCATAACTGATTTATTTAACTGCTTCATACTGAGAACTCTTTCAACATATGCCTGTGATTTATCTCATAAGCAATGTTCCAACACCTACTATAAGTGCTTGACGCTTATTTTATTAATGTAACACATTCAATCTATCCTATTATCTCACTTTAGCAGTTTAAGCAGACATGAGAATTAGAGAACTTCAGATCAATTTTAAAGAAGATGAATAGAAAAATCAAAAGATCGTGTTCTGACATTCTATTGCCAAGTTCTGTCTGACCTCCATCTTCTCGTCAAAGGATGAAATTTGGTTGGATGCAATAGAAAATAGCATGGATAGAGAATACAGCACATTCAGATTCAGATTTAAAAGGTTTGAAAAAGACAAAGTAAATAAGGACAAAATTCTTGAAGGACAACCAAAGAAATCTAATTACAAGAATCCCACTAAAGAATCAACAAAGAACGTGATTAACAGTAAAATTTAGAAATTCACCAGAACAATGGCTAGCAATTAAACCATATGACAGAAAAGGAAGCCTAAACATATTTTGCATTGCCTATGGATCACTGGTTAGACTATACAGCTGAAACGTTGTACACATAGACACCATTCGAACATATATAGAGAGAAGCATGAAAATTAATGACACTAGTTAAATTAGGTACAAATGTCATGCCCATGATTCCTTATCAATTTACAAAAAGAAAATATCAGAACTTGGGATCACTGAAAACAAAGGAAAGAAGGGCTACTTGCCATAACACACACTATGCATTTGTAATAGGAAGACTAGCAACAATATGAAATTTAAAGTCCCTGTAGACTATTCAGAAGACAAAAGGGACAGCTAAATAAATAGTGACATATTCATCAATACACTACTATAGTTTTCTTCAGCTCATTAGTAAAGAAAACTTAGCCTGTTAAATTATCTTTATAATCTACAAGAATGTTCAATAAGGTGAACATAGGCGCTAACCTTCTCAGAGAAGGGATTTCTGCCCATTCCCAGCACCAAAAGGAAATTATCTATATTCACACATCCGCTGCCACCAAGATCAAGTTTGTCAGCATTCTTAAAGGAATCCATTCTCTAGAGTATTGATTTACATTCTGCTATAAATAGCTCGTCAATCTTTAACACATTCTTAACAAATCAAAAAGTTGACTACAATTCAATAACATAGCCGAAACTTCATGCTGAGAATATTATTAACATAATACTATTTTAGCAGGCACACCATAACATTATGTAAAGCATAAAAGAATCATTACAAGGATAGATTAGCTCCTTTGATCTGCATTAAACCAAAAAAAAGGTCCAACCAACCGAAAACCATTTTATTTTTTTCTTCTCAAGGATATCAGGTTTGCTTCCTAGAAAGCAACCTTTTCACTGATCAAAGAAGATTTTGGCTTTTGTGACAATAGTTTCCTGTATTTCTTTTTCCAGGATATCATAGAAGAATGGGTTAAACTTGAATTTGTGTCCACTGTCCATGAAGGTGGTCCTAGCACTAGGTGTCCATGTAAAGGACAATCTTTTACGTCTAATAATCACCACTAGGGAGAAATGCCATGTCCTTTCACTAGTCACCAATTTATGATCATCATTCTGCCAACCAGAGGTGACAATAGACTAGTTTTGAACGTCCTCGTTATTGACATTTAGAACATAAACACAAGGAAAGAGAGTCTCCACACATATTGCACATCATGACATAACGATTGACACCAGATTTGTAGTGGGAAAGCCAACACAGGTGGTTGGCTAGAAAACTCCAATCTTAATACAGCAATTTATTCAGATGTCACAGCATGTATTATACTAAAATACAATGGGGGTGAAGAACCCTATAAATAGTCTACCAAACTAATTACAGACCATTAGGCCAGCTTCTAACCACCATACCAATAAAGAACCATTAAAGCCACTTTCTAACCACTGCATTAAAGAGGGGCCATTCAGACAACTAATGCCCACTAATCAAAATTAAGTAACATATTTCCAACATCCCCCCCTAATACTGACTTGGGGAAACATATGGAAAGTTGGCATTTTTTTAAATTTGACCAAGTATATCCCAACATCCTCTTTATGTTTCACTTAAGAAAGAAGTAGTACAAAAGCATTTGTATAAGACGTTAAGGATACAAAATTGACCAACGCTTACAACAATAACCTGACCATGACAATGTGCTAACAAGATCACAGCAACTTCTTCAAAACCATAGCTACCAAGAAACCAAAAAAATTCCTTCACACAAACCTCTTCAAAGCTAGCTAAGTGAACAAAGGTTTCCATAAATGAGCATAACCACAAGTGATCAAAAACAAGGAATCAAATCTCATAGTAGTGTCAACGAAAATTCTCAAAGAATAATGTAGAAGATGGCAAAGTGCACATTGAACTTGATGAGATCCCACAAAGCTTTATGCAAGTGTCAAAGGTCAACAAGACTGCTTCAATCACACAAACCACAGAAAAGAGAGCTGATCACATGCATTTTCAGCAAGAGCACAAATAAACTCAACAAGTATTTCCAATAACACATGCAACAGCATAGTCTTCGCATCATAAAAGTGACTTCTACCTATACATATGAAAAACAAGAACAAGGAATATCTACCATCCTAACAAAAAAACAAATAAAGATTGTTGCTATGACCTGTTACACCTCAGATTCTCTAAAGTGTAGCCTGCAGTTTTTGCCAAATGTCGCCATTATGATGAGCGAAAGGTGTGATGATTTTTGCTATATGTTGACATGCTAGGATGATTGATGTATAGGTGTTGGTTAGTTGGTGGCCTCGATCCCCTTTGACGAATGGTCATGGCAAGTCCTTTTAGCCTTCATCCTCACAGTGCTTCATTTTATTTCTCTGGCCGACTATCCTTTGGTGATGGTAACTCCCATCAAGTCAGGTGCTTTCATTCTAGGTAAGTATTCGAGCATCTTGAGATGGATCTACTAGGATACATGCTTTATGGGAGCCCCTAGCTACTCATTTATTTCATTTACTATGTAAAGGTGATTGCACTTTGTAAGGGTTGTCACAGCCCTGGTTTAACACAACTATTTCACCCCACATGGACCATCTCTTTCTTATGTATGTACCACACTTTCCCCACGAGTAATTGGACGTGATTCTACACATGATCATACAGTTACATGTTTCCCAAGGCAATCCCACAATTCTCAAGGCATGTCACATATATTGAGACACTAGTTAAACCCTCAGAGGCACAAATCGGTTGCTTAGATACACATTGACATCCTCTACACATGCCATATGGAAGACCATAGAGCACTCTTCCCATATGGGCACTTCTTGAGCCGATTTTGATACTTATTAAGGGCCAGCCTCACTCATTTTGGCATCAACTTGTTTGTTGGGGGTCTAATGACCCATTTCATGATGTGGATGGTCACTTCCATGCTTTATAAAGGTGTCTTGACTTGAGGTTGTTGAAAAGTGTAACTAGGTTCGGTCTTCATAATGACATGTAATTGTGATTTTTGTAAATGATGAAAGAAGAAAATAATTATTGTAACGCTTGCTTCGCAGGTTTCATGAGCAAGAGTTTTTAATTTTATATGGCTCCCATTGAGAGCCTTTAGGATTTGTCATTAAAGTCAAAAAGAGTCAATGTAATGTATGAAGAACCCTTCTTGGGCATATTACAAATGTATGTGAGTCTATAGAATTGTCAAGAAGCTATCCAAAGACAAGCACAAGTTCTCCTCTTCAAGTCAGCCTCAAGATGAAGTAAAAAACTCATGTTTGCTCACCTAATTAGCGACACATCCCTTCATAAGGTCATGTCGGCTTATTTATGACAGGAAGAGTACTATATATAGGGACCTTGGCCCATTCCACATAAACACAAGTTCGGATATCTCTCTGAAATTTCGGCTAGACAATTACAATTAACAAGTTCGTATCTGTGAAATTCAGGTGACAAAAATACAGTGACAAATTTGGAGACCTCTATAATTCAGATAGGAGATTACAGTGACATGTTCGAATCTCAGAGAGGAGAAGTTTCGGTGCCATAACAGAATTCAGACAAGGGTATAAAAGCTACAGTTCAGTGTAATTGCAGAGGTCACAGTGCGGATTGGAGCAAAGAAGTTAGACAAGGTTTCGCTGATACCACAATGACATCCCCTTACTGTCTCAGTGCGATCACAATCTTAACCTCGCTCAAGTTACAGTCTCGATGATATCATAGTTTGGGTACCATTTTAGTTCATGAGGTCTCGGTGCTCCTACAAGTGATAAGATCTCATGAATGTCCCAATTATGTCGTCTCAGTGTTAAGAAGGTTGAAGTGGAATAGGAATCAAGAAGAGGAAAAGAGCAGAAGACAGTTAAGAGAACTTGTGTCTCGGTCTTAGAGTGGCAACTAGGTCAAGGGTCTTGGCCTTGGTATTCATCAATTGGAATCTCTATAAGAAGAATTTGTGCAGGTTTTCCTCTCAAAGAGTGAGAGGTTTTGGCCCTAGCTCATAGCCTACATTCTGTGTCTCTTGTCTATTTATGTTCATGCATTGGTAGTTGTTTGATCAAGAAGAACATTAATAACTTCGGTGAAGAAGATCCTAATCTAAAGTCGTAAATCGTAAAAAGCACTCACAAGCAGTTATTAATTATAGAGAAATCACTTAATTATTGATGCCCTATATTTCTCAATAGAGGTATGGGCGTGAAGCTTGTTTTGGAGGTTATAGAGCATCATACTACACTATTATGTAGCTCTCTGAAGGAATCGCCCTCCCTTTGAAGGTTTTTGATTTCTCAATAGAGGTATGGGCGTGAAGCTTATTTTGGAGGTTATAGAGCATCATACTAAACTATTATGTAGCTCTCTGAAGGAATCACCCTCGCTTTGAAGGGTTTTGTACATATCTGGCATCATTTATCTGTATATTTGACTCATCCTCTTACTTGTGTGGGTGACAAATCACTTTTATATTCTTTCCTTAGCGTTCATTTAGGGGAATAAAGAATGGGAAGAGAATTAGAAGCCTCACCCATAAATAAATGTTCTCTCATTCCAAATTGTTGTGAATTGTTGGAGAATACTCTCTCAAGCCACTAATACAAGATTGTAATGTTCCTAAACAGGAAATTAAGTGATAAACAAAGCAATGATAAATAGAATGGTGCACATGGGCTTGTCTCTAAGGACAAGCGTGACAAAACCCAGGCGAGCAATTATTGATCTGAAGGCTGCCCAACTGTTACACCAAAACTAATTTGCGCTACCTAGAAACTGCATTGTCTGTTGGAATCAAGGGGTTGGAATCATTGCTTCCCGTGCTCAGAAAATTATAAGATTTCAGCTTCTGGATCCTCAGCCAAAACCCAGGAAGGGTTTAGCCTAGTTCAAACTTCTGAAAATCGACCCCCAAGGAGCCCAACCTCTGCTACAACTGTAAAACTCAGCCTACCTGAGTGAAGTTGTGGAAACCTCTAAAAAACTACCCCAAATCACTAGGATGAGCCCACCTATGAATTTCCTTCCTTCCACATTGTGATTCCGAGCTGTAGCTCTTTCCCTCAAGACCCGCGTGTTGCCCAGATTAGCCCTCTACGCTATCCTCCAAGACTAGAATTCGAACTGCCTATTTGTTGCACTCTCTTGCTCCAAAACTCCTCTTGAGTGGTGACCTAATGATGACCTATGAATCTCCTAGTTTCTATGGCTAATGGTTGGCCCAATGGAGCTCTCCCCTCAACTGCATGTTCGCTATCTGCTGGCCCAAAAATACCAACTTCTGGATAATGGTTGAATGGTCTGACTGTAAATACCTCTTGGTGCTCCTCAAGATGCTATGGAACTCTCCTGCTTGAGAGATTCGTGACTGAATAGCCTGAAGAAATTTATACCCCCACTCTGGTTATTAGTTTTTCTTATCACTCCATACATTTAGTTTTAAATCCAGGCATGATAAAAATTCTAAAATCTAGAAATGACAATATTTTTTGAAAACACAAATTTAGAGATTTCACAACTGCTGAAATTACAAAAATAAAACACAGCAAAATTATGATAGCCACACACAGAAAATAACACAGTGATTATTGGCCAATGTGGCCATGGAAAACCCCCTTACAACTCTTGGGGAAAACCAATTTGAGAGCTCTTCTTTATTTCTGAAAATGCTTTTACAAAGAAACTGAAATACACAGTAAAAATTCTAGAAACCACAAATTACAACTTATCTCAATTTTCGTGCTTGAACTCCACCTCGAAAATCATGATAATCAACAAACAGCAAAAAAAGAAATTTTCCAGCAATAAAACAACAATAAATGTTGTATGACCTACCTCGAAAAACATGCCCAGAACTTGTTGTACGAACTGTACGGATTTCGGCAGTACAGCTGCCTCGAAAATCATGCCCAAATCTACCTCTAAATTTGTGCCCTTGTTTTTGTCCCTCTTCCTCGACTTTTGTGCCTTTCTCCTGTTGTACGGTTTTGCCTTGGGATACATGCCAATAAATGATGCTGCCCAGATTTGCTGAAATGTCTTCTTGATGCTCTCCTTCACTTCCTCACTGCTCAGAAATTTTCTCCTTGCTCTCTGTTCTCTTTCTGTCAAATGCTCATGAAAGAATGAATTGATCTTTGTCTCTTCTCTTCTTCTTTTACTCTCTAAATAACCTTTTGGGCTACCTTAAGATCTAATGGATAAGATTCATTTAGATCTAGGGATGAGAATAAATGTTTATTTAATTCTCACTTTCTATTTTTTAACTCACCCACTTAAATAAAGACCCACTTAGCCTTTTATTTCCATAGTCACTTTCTCACTTTCTAATTCTTCATTGACTTTAATAAAGTCATCTTTAAATTAGAATGTAACTTTACCACTTATAAAGTCACTTTTAAATTAGCATGTAATTTTACCACTTATAAAGCCACTTTTAAATTAAATTGACTTTACCACATATAAAGTCACTTTTAAATTAAATTGACTTTACCACTTATAAAGTCACTTTAGGAGAAAAGTACAAATAAATTTGGACACTTTTCCCTAGGCCAAAGATCAAAGACATAGGGAACCACTTGTCCTCTGGTACCCAAAAATTAACACTGCCTCTTACCGAGGAAAGTGTTCCTCACCACTCCCATCTTGTCTCTGAAGTAGAAATGCTTGCCCCATGGTAAGGTTTTGGTGAAAATGTTCACTACCTGCTCATTTGTGGAAATGTACTCAAGCTTGACAGCTCCCTTTTGGACATAGTCTCTAATGAAGTGATACTTGATCTCAATATGCTTTGGCTTGTAATGAAAAACAGAATTCTCCGTGAGTTTTATGCAACTCTAATTGTCACAGTAAATTACTGAAGGTCTCAATGCCTGACCAAATAGACCAAACAACATCTTGTGAAGCCATATGGCCTCACAACAAGCCAAACTAGCAGCCATATACTTTGCCTCACCTGAGCTGATCCATGACACAACTATCGAACCCAACCCAAAACAGCACCCGAAGTACTCTTCCTATCTGAAGCACAACCTGCCCAATCTGAATCCATGTACCCTACCAGTCTCAGTCCATCACCCTATCTATAATCCAGACCAAAATCCACAATCCCCTGCAAGTAATGAAAAATGTGTTTTGCAACCACCCAGTGCACTCTCCTGGGCTCACACATGAACTGACTCATAGTGTTAACTGCAAAACATATATCTGGTCGAGTATTGACCAAATACATCAATTTACCAATCAACTGTCCATATAGAGTAGCATCCACCAACTCAGAATCAGAAGCGTGAAGCTTCTTCCAGTTAGTGATCATAGATGTAGACATGGGTTCGCAGTCCTCCATGTGAAATCTGCTAAGAATATCCACAATATACTTCCCTTGTCCCAGGAAGAAATGCCCCTCCTCCTGCCACACCTCCAATCCCATAAAATAATGCTTCAAGCCAATATCCTTCATCTCAAACTCTGAAGCAAGATCTCTCTCGCGGCCCTCAATGAGTTTCTCTATACCAGTGATGATCAAGTCATCAACATACAACACCAAAATGAGAAGCTCCTCACCCACCACAATGAAGTATAGGTTTGGATCAGCCTCACTGAGTCACTCTTTGTGAAACCCAATTGCTGCAAGTATGTATCAATCCTCGAGTACCAAGCTCTAGGCGCTTGCTTCAGGCCATAGAGTGTCTTTTTCAATTTGCATACATGGGACTCCTTCCCATGCACCTCAAAGCCCTGTCGCTGCTCAATATAAACCTCCTCCTGAATGAAGCCATTGAGAAATGTGGTCTTCACATCCATCTGGTGGATCATCCAACCCATCTCTGCTGCAATCGATATAATGGAGCGAATAAATGTATACTGAGCTACGGGAGCGAAGTTCTCCTCATAGTCAACTCCCTCTACCTGTGACAACCCACTCGCCACAAATCGAGCCTTGAACTTCTCGATGCTGCCATCTACAACATGCTTTATCTTGTAGAGCCATCTGGAAGTAACAACTGATTTACCTTCAGGCCTCGGCACTACCTCCCAAACATCATTCTTCATAATAGAAGAATACTCCTCCATCATGGCCTCTCTCCAGACCTGCTGGTTGGCTACCTCCTCATAACTAGAAGGCTCGGAGTCAACAATGCTTGTTACCAATGCCATGTAACTACAAAACCGCTCAGGTGGTCTACTCTCTCTAACTGATGTGGCCTCGCGTAAGGTATCTTGAAGCCACTTGGGCTTCCTCTTGCCTGAGCATACTTCTCCCACTGGAGTGAAAGAACCCTCATCATCATCAAAAGCCTGAACTCCTGACGGCCTGCCAACTGACCTCATGCTTGTAGATGTTGAAGTACCATGCGAACTGTCCATTAGTGGATTACCCTATGAACTACTCTGCGAACTGCCCTGCATGCTGCCCGAAGAACCACCCACTTGACTCTGAGAGCTACTTCTCATTGATGGATCTGACATTGTAATCGATGTACCTCCTAATCCCTGACCACTGGATCCCTGTGACTGACTACTGAGGGTCTGTGACTCTAGATACTCTAACTCCCGTGACCTCCTGAAAGCTCTCTCCTCCTCAAACTTCACACCCTGCCTGGCAACCACTTTCCTTTGCATAGGAATATAAATCCGATAAGCTTTCGAGGTCTCGCTATAACCCACAAAGATGCCCTTGTCTGCAATGGGCTCTAGCTTGGTCTTGTTCTCCTTGGGGACATAGGAATATGTAAGGCACCCAAAGATACGAAAGTGCCAACATCAAGCTTCTTCCCAGAAAAAGCCTCCTCTGGAGACACATTCCCCAAGGCACGATGTGGACTCCTATTCTGCAAGTACACATCAGTGTTGTAGGCCTCTACCCACAAAAATAAAGGTAACCCTTGATCATGGAGCATGGCTTTGGCAGCCCTTACAATGGATCTGTTCTTCCTCTCCGCAACCCCCTTCGGCTGGGGGTTGTAAAGAACTGTGAACCTCCTAATGCCTACCTCAGCACAAAAATCAACAAACTCACCAAGGGTATACTCCCCTCCATTGTCCAACCTGCGACCTTGATCTTCCTACCTGTCTGGGTCTCCACAAGAGCTTTGAACTCTTAAAACCACTTGAAGACCTCACTCTTAGTCTTCAAGAAATAAATCCAAGTCTTCCTAGAGTGGTCATCAATGAATAAAACATAGTACTCATAGCCACTTAAGGATACATGAGACATCCGACCACTCACATCGATATGAATCAAGTCAAGATCTCGGTCGCTTTGCTATCATTGCTGGGAAAAGGGAATCTGGAAAACTTCCCCATAACACATCCTCTGCATACATCAAGGTGATCAGAACTGAAATCTGGCACACTAGTGGTGATCTCCCGCAATGTACTCAAGGCCCCATGATACATGTGCCCCATCCTACAGTGCCAAATCTCACACAACTCTGAACTGCTAGATTTGTTGGCGGTCTTGTCTTGGGTGTTGTTACTCAATGCCATCAGGGGTTGGAATGAGAACTTGTACACCTTGGCATGGCACACACCAATCACTATAGCTGAAGAAGCTGGAGTTCCCCTAAGATATATAACCACATGCCTTCTGCTGAACGACACATCATATCCTCTGTCCTCAAGTGCTGAGACAGATATCATGTTCTTCTTCATTCCAAACACATATAGAACATCCGACACTTTCAAGGGTGGTTTGGGTCCCCTATCAAATGTCAATGTCCCCACACCGACTGCTCTAACCATGTTGTCATCACCAAGTACTACATCCATATCAATATCATCCTCTGAAAGCTCTGAGAAGTACTCTTTGACTCCTGTCATGTGGCGGGAAGCGCCACTGTCAACATACCAAATGCTAGAAGATGCTCTACTAGTAGCGAGGAGTGCACACTCCCTCTAAACCTGTATGGCAGGTGATCCTGCACTAGTGGCCTCACAAGCTATGAACCCAAACTCCCGATCAAAGCTCTCTAAGAAGCTCTCTATCTCTGCAAAAGCTGGCATGGGTTTGTCTTTCCCTTTCTTGTTCTTCTTCTCCGGACACACAGCAGCATAGCGTCCTAACTTTTGACAATTCCAACATTTGACTTTAGAATAGTCCTTCTCCTTGTTATGTTGCTTGCCTTTGCCTTTGCCTTTGCCTCCACTGTTGGAAGTTTGCTTCTTTGCTCTGCCCTTCTTGCCTCTTGCTAACAATGCCACACTATCATCATCCTCCACCTAATTGGCTGCCCCAAGATGATTCTTGTTGATCTCATTCTGAATGCAATCATTCCACAACCTCTCCCAATTGGGAAGGTTTTCTCGTGCAACAATGCCATCCACAAAATTCTCTCAAGTCTTGGGAAGACCATTCAAAGCAATCCTCACCAAATTAGTGGGTGCAATGATCTCACCTACGGCTGCCAACTCATCTCTCATTAAAGTAATCTTTGTGAGGTATGTAGTAGCACTGTCAGTGTTAACCATTTTAATAGCCTTCAGTTTCGCCTTTAGGAATATTTTTATGTTTTCATTTGAGCTCTGGTAAACACTGGTCAAGGATGTCCACATCTCATGTGCACAAGTCTTTCCTCTCACATGAGGAATGGCATGATCTTTGATTCCTTCCAGAATCAATCTTTTTGCCTTAACATTCTTTTTGTTAAACTCTGCCACTGTACAGGGTCAACAGGTACTGCTATTGGGTTATGTGTGGTATTGACCATAATGCCCCAGACTTCTACTTCCTCAAAGATGCTCTGGATTCTCTCATTCCATGCACTGTAGTTGTTCTGCCCATCCAACCTGTCTTCAACTCTCAAACCCAAAGACATGTTTCACTGTCCTACCAAATTACAATTTTCAAATCTCTGGTAAAGGTATCTGCTTTTTGTATAAAATCAGTTTGTTGTAATTTTCGCTTTGTTGTCCCAACTGCACTTTTCAGCCAACCAAGCTCCAATACCATGAAGAAATTTCAACCTCCACTTCGATTATTAGTTTTTCTTATCACTCCATGCATTTAGTTTTAAATCCAAGCATGATAAAAATTCTAAAATCTAGAAATGACTATTTTCTAAAAACACAAATTTAGAAATTTCACAACTGCAAAAATTGCATAAATAAAACACAACAAAATTATGACAGCCACACACAAAAAATAACACAGTGATTTTTGGTCAATGTGACCCTGGAAAAACCCCCTGCAACTCTTGGGGAAAACCAGTTTGAGAGCTCTTCTCTATTTCTAAAAATGCTTTTAAAGAGAAACTGAAATACACAATAAAAATTCTAGCAACCACAAATTACAACTTATCTCGATTTTTGTGCTTGACTCTTCCTCAAAAATCGTGCCAATCAGGAAACAGCCAAAACAGAAATTTTCTAGCAATAAAATAGCATTAAATTTTGTACGGCCTGCCTCGAAAAACGTGCTCGGAACTTGATGTATGGACCATACAAATTTCAGCAATATGACTGCCTCGAAATTTGTGCCCTTGTTGCTATCCCTCTTCCTCGATTTTTGTGCCTTTCTCCTACTGTACGATTTTGCCTTGGGATGTGTGCCAATAAACATTGCTGCCCATATTTCATGAAATATCTTCTCGCTGCTCTCTTTTACTTCCACATTGCTGAGAAATTTTCTCCTTGCTCTCTCTTCTCTTTCTCGTAAATGCTCATGAAGGAATGAATTGATCTTTTTCTCTTCTCTTTTCCTTTTACTCTCTAAATGACTTTTTTGGTTACCCTAAAATCTAAAGGCTGAAATTCATTTAGATCTAGGGATGAGAATAAATGTGCATTTAATTCTCACTTTCTATTTTTTAACTCACCCACTTAGCCTTTTATTTCCATAGTCATTTTTCACTTTTTAATTCTTCATTGACTTTAATAAAGTCACCTTTAAATTAGAATGTAACTTTACCACTTATAAAGTCACTTTTAAATTACAATGTAACTTTACCACTTATAAAGTCACTTTTAAATTAAATTGACTTTTACCACTTATAAAGTCACTTTAGGAGAAAAGTACAAATAAATTTGGACACTTTTCCCTAGGCCAGAGATCAAAGCCTTAGGGAACCACTTCTCCTCTAGTACCCAAATTTTAACACAGCCAATTGACTCGGGTAAGCAGCTCGAGCAAACAGACAAATGATTTTCGATATGCAAGAGTAAATGAATGGCCAAGTGAGGAGCTCTTCCTCCTTATGACTTCGTGGGCCTCCCTTTGCCTCATGTGGGACCCTCCAACAGCCATACGAATTCCCTCCAAGCATTTTGAATTGCCTAGTACGCTTTCCCACATGGGTGGCCCCCACCTTCCACTAGCAAAAGAATTTGGTCATATTTCTCCCAAGTCCTTAAATCAAAACTGCTTGGGTCCTTTTCCTTGGCAAAATTGTGTAGAGACAAAACCTGTTACAAATTATTTTGGGAAGGGACATGACAAAGATCTTTATTTTGTGTTTTCGTAACTTCTTGGAGCTCTTTGTTTATTGGTTATTTTTCATGGGTCATGGAAGATATTGTTGTTAATGATTCAAGACATATACTACCTAGCAAGATCAAACCATTGAAAGGAAAGGTTTTGTCAATTGGAAGGAGGACCTCTAGGGTTTGATTCTCTCACATTCTCCTTCAATGGTTTGGTAAGTGCTCAATCTCTTGTTTTGTTTAGTTTTATGCTCCTTGGAAAGGGCTTATAGTATCTTTTTCCAATCCATTGTTTATCTTGTTGGTGAAGGCTATTCTTTTAAAGTAATCCCATTTTGTAGGGCCTTGGTTTTCATGATTTGTCTTGATTAGATAAGGGATTATTTGGCTTGTAGACCCTAGTCTCTTATTCTATTGAATAACCAAAGTTTAGAGGGGCAAACTATTTGACCCCATAAGCCCTATTGCAGATGAGGCACTAACCTCAACTCCCAACAACAAACCAAAAAAACCCCAATTTACTTCTTTCTCGTCTTAATAAAACAAAAATACAAAAAAATATATATAAAATAAAAATCTCACAAAACAATATTTATTATTGTCTAGTGTAAATTTAACAGTTTATTTAATCTTTCTGGACAACTTTGTCCAAGGGTCTATGCTTCATTGTTAAATTCTGGCCCTAGTAGGGAAAAACAACCCCACACATTTGTGGTCAAAGGCTAAAGTTGTTATCTAACATTTTGTGGGACAATTTATGGTATGTGCTTCAAGGGTATCCAGTCTGAAAATTTATGGAACGTGGTACCTGGAGGAAGAAAGAGATGGTTGTAGCCTTATGTAGGTTGGCACCTACGTACTAGTACATCAACTAGTACAAGAGCTAAGGGGGTTGTAGCTCCTGTTACACTGAAATTTGTCACCATGACTATCTGCAGTTAGTATGGCTCCATCAACAGTCATACTATCCTCCTTGGCAAACCTTATACCTCTGCTCTCCATGTCAAACTTCAAGAAAGAGAGAAAGTCATTAAAAATCATGTTTATCTCTGGGTACGCAGGTTCTCTCTACCTTATTACAGTAAGTAAAAAATGAATTGGCAAAAGCCTAAGAGCTAGGGTTTGACCCTTAAAGGTGCATTCTAGCCCTACCCTAGTTTATATTTCATTTCTAGATTGTTTTTAAAGCTTATCAAACACAATCTAATGGAGAAATTCATCTCCTAAGTGCCTCATTGTGTTTATATTTCAATTTGGAAATTGTTTTGTCAAACCCCGAGGGGATTCACAACCTCTCTTTTACAAGACATGTTAACTTCATGGTCATTATTCATTTAGACTTGTAACTTGTCATTCCTAGCTGTTTTTATATATTATTTTCATTACCCTAGCAAAAGAAACCAAGGTTTATTGTTCTAAGTGCTTTTAGGAACTCCAGTTGCTTTTCCTCACCCAAAATCTGCATTTTCTATGTTTTTCAACACAAATCAAACTCTAGAATTTCTGGACAGTAGCAAACTCATCCTATTTTCAGCATATATTCAAGTGGTAACTCAAGCATAACTCTCTTACTTGGTATGACAATTGTATTTTGCTCAAGAACTAAAATGTGCTTGTTCGTGTGATTATTGCATGAAATATAAGTGTTGATTTATATTTCTGCTGTAATATATTGTCGTTCCAGATTTAGCACTTACTAGATAGCTCCTCACACTAATTATATTGGGAGATTTATGCACTAACTTCTTGTTAAATACTCTCAAGGCATTTTATCATTTGGCACTGGTCTATCTAAGCATATAGGGAGGTTTGTGTTGTTTGAAGTGAAATGTTTTTTGCATTACAACAATGTACTTTACAGGTATTTTCATAGATTAGGATACCCCCCATGGCTTAGAAGAGTTGGCCTAAAGCGAAGCAAAAACTGTGCTAAGGTGACAATGGTGCATTTCCCAAGTGTGCTTACCCTCATAACACCGTGGTCCAGAATTTCATAAGGGTGCTAGTTTGAGCGGTAACACAACCAATCCATAAATAAAAACAAAGAGGACTACATCATTGTACAATGGATGAGACAATTCAATAGAAGGTCCTCAAACATGTACTCAAATTGCACCATGACCAATCATCAATCAAACCACAAAAAGCCCTACTTATCAATACCAATCCAAGATTTTGCCTTTAATTTCTCTTCACTAAACATTTTTACGAAGCACAGTTGGCAAAGCAATAGGAAGTTTAATACCTCAATGGACAGCAAGAATGCCTCCAAACAAAATGACAATCTATTCACAACTAAGATGTGAAGAAATTTTGTCTCTTGCAGCCCGCCCTGGTTTCAATTTGTTTTGCATAACAAGTTTAATGCCCACAGCCCGTGGTTAATTGCTGATATTTAAACTTGACACAAATTGCAAATAAAACACTAAAAAGTTACCACTCTACACAAATTTGTAACACTGATATTTTTGGTCAACAAAACCTTGAAGGGAAAACCATTTAGGAAGAGGATTTTATTTTGCTTTTCTCAGAGAAATGTACAGCATTAAATATAAAGGGGTACTTATAGTTATCTCTCCCCCTGAAACTCAGGCCATCTTCCTAGAAACTCATGCTTCTTTTTGGGAAACTCGTGCCACTGTCCCAGAATCTTTGCATTGGAGCTTTTGCCATTGTTCAGCACTTTAGATTTGGAAATTCGTGCCACAGGTCTGACTTGACCCCTAGAATTTTGTGTCGCAGAGCTGACTGTTTTTGCCTTGAAATTTGAACTAACAGTTTTGTTACCGCACTAACTAGCAAGGGTTCTAAAGGGGAACCTAAAGGGACAACTACTAGGGCACAGCAACAATATGGGACAAAGTCCCAATGACACCACAGCCTATGTCCCCTTCTCTTCTCGGATTTCCACCGATGGGAGCAGTCCTACTATCCCTCACTTGCGATAGATATTCCTAGGATAAGTTTGAAGTGCGGCAAAATGGTTCATTATATGGAAAGGCTCAATAAAGATGTAAGCTTTGGGAGAAGCTAGAAAGGATTTCCACGAAAAAACCCTTGTAATAGATATCTACACAAGACCTAGGGTTGATGTATATGACAAAGTATAGGTTCATCTAAGGTCAGGGTAGTTAAGATAAAAGGCTTTGTATGATATACTTCAACAAGTAGTTAAGCATAAATCTTCAAGAAATCCCCAAGTTAAGGCAGCTTCAAGGGTTCCCACTTGTTATGAAAGCTAGCACATCAAATATCTTGAAATCCAACCATGAGAATGACCCCAAAACTACGGCATCGTTCCAAGCCCGACCCAAAGTGTGTACAAGGGGATGCGGAGGCTAACTCCTTGTGGACCCAATGGACAAATGTAAACCTGCATGGGAAAAGTGTGAAAAGAGGTTATAATGAGTGGAGGGGAGTGATGTATATGGTGTTGAGAAAAAGGTTGCGGGGGAGTGCCCCCAACCCCCCCCCCCAAATCTGCTCCCGAAGCGCGCTACCTTAGGGAGCGACCCCGGGAGCACGCTCTCTCAAAAAAACAAAATTCAAGAAGAAATCTTTTTGAGTGGAGCAGACTTATGATCAAGCTTATGGCCCTAGTATTAATATGCAATTCATGGTAATGTTAAATTCATTTTCATCATTTTCCTTAAAATTTTTACATTACCATGAAATGACTCAGGATGTTTGAGAGTGGTTCCGACCTCATTGGATTTCATATGGAGAAAGTAGAATTTTAGGTCTCACTCAAAATCCAGCAGACTTATTAGTTTTTCAGGATTTTAGGATTGGGAGGATTGTAATCTTTCATTTGGATTTTGTCATGTACTAGGGTATGGAAGTCATTTAATCAAGAGCACCAATCCATCTATGTACCTTAATGTTAGTGACATTGGTTGTTGAACTCCTCTATCACGACCCTACTAAATATGTACCCATCACTCAAACAAAATCTTGACTTGACATGCTACGTTTTTTCTATCTTAGGTTAATGCTTAGAGGGTGATATTAATGACAAATATCTCAAGATAGGCAATGATTTTGATGATATGTAGGTATTTGTTGTAGCAGATTTTTTGGATGTTAGAGGCAATCTAGATCTTGTTTATTGATGTATTTTTGGTTCAGAGATGGATTGCACTCGATGTCATTTTGGTTATGAGCACCCTTACAGGCTATATAACTCGTGGACCTCTGGTTGATGAAGATTGTAACTACTAGATGATTGATGTTATATGGTTTAATCAATGTTTTTATGCTTTTTATAACTAATTCATCATTCTACATGCTTTTGTTGACATATATGCATCATGTACCATGATTTATCCCTCCATTCATACACCCAAGTGTGGGCTTCCCCTATCATAGCTACCCTTGTACTATGGCATGTGGCTTGGAGCCTTCCCCTGATGCCCTGCTCCGTTCATTCATTATATCGCATGCCACCTGCCATTTGGACATACCATGGACACGTCACTCCCCTTAGAGTTTGAAACCACCTAATAGGGTCCTTGGTTAACCTTCTTCTTCAACTTGGAGATAATTCCACGTTTTAAAGCCCATTATGGAAGGGCATGCCACTATGAAGTGTCCACTTGGTTCCATGATTTGTAAGCTCATTTACTCAATTACACTAATGTTTGGTTGTACTTGAAGGTGAAGGGGCGCACTAGATCTTATACAAGATTGCAGTTGGGTCTTCCTCTTGAGTTTGCCCTCCCTATACAAGGTCCAAGCCCTCCAGAGGGTCATATTGGCATTTATAAGGTGAGCGCTGAGAGCCATGGGCCTCCACCATAACAGTGAGCAGATTGCCACATCATGGAATCCTTTAGCTCCACTCATTGCTTGCTCATGTTCCATTTATTGACGATGATTATGCACCTAGCCCACCTTGCCCAGCCAGGTGCACTTTTGCACCACACATTTGGCAGTTGATCCAGGGCCCAGATGAGGATGTGTCTCACGATGGGAGATAAACTGAGGGCTTGCATTATTCTTCCAAGCGTTATAGATGTGAAACAAGCATGTTTGATCCAATGTTGTGAACATCGACATCAAGATAAAATTAGCAAGGGTCCGGAAAACCAAAAAATCGTAAAAATCGGGAAAATATCAATAAAAATCGACAAATATCGGCAAAATTAAGATACCATAAAAATATCTTTAAAAATCAGCAAACATCAGCTAGGCCAAAATATCGTGATTGCGAGATAAAATTGAGATGTTATCAAGATGTTCGCAACACTGGTTTGATCCATTTGGAGGCCCGTGAGGATGTATTGTGCACCCATAGCCACTTGGAGGCACCACAGGTCATTTGCTTGGATATCAAGGGGCCACCCCCTTTATCACTATGTTTGGAGCCCATCAATTGGTTTTGGCACATGTTGGACTCCACTATGCCTCTTCAATGGCCCTTCGACCTACTGTATTATATCATTTTGCCCTCTTGAGAGGCTTATTTTGTATTATGGAGCTATCTTGGTGGGCTTGTCACCAAGTAATGTTATTTTTGCACATTGTTTTATTAGTTAGGGCATCATTAGGAAAATTGAACCCCTTAGAGGAGGATATATATTGATGTGATGATCATTTCATTTGATCATCACTTGGATTTGAATCTTTATCTCTTCTTGAAAATTTCACTATAGCTTTTGGAGGTCAAATTGGATATCTTTGATGCATTTTGATATTTGGAAATCTTCTCTTGGTCTTGGAGCTTTGATTTTTGTCTCTCTTGATAATTGGATATATTCGCTATACTTGTAAGTGCAATTTCCATGATTTATTTCTCTATTTCATGCCAATGTATAATGTATGAAATTTTCGCTCATGACATTGGAGTTTTGAACTAATGGGAATGCGAATTGGTTGAATCTTGATTTTGTGAGGGTTTTTCATACGCTTTGTGTTGGGTATAGTGAATGAATGTTCCTAGGGGTATATGATCTTCATAATTGCCTTGATAGGTCATCAATTGGAGCATCAAGAAGTATAAATTTTATTAGTGACCTAATTGTTGCCTTTAGGACTATGCGAAGTTGTGGGCAAACTCACTGATTAGGTAAAAGAAACTATAAACATTAAAATCTCATTGACTCCATTCTCCCAATAGACTAAGCATTGGTCTAATCCTTAATGATCACCTAAATGAAAAATCTTTTTCCCTTTTCTCTCTCTTTTTCTAAGCCCTAACCCTAGTGTCTATTAGGGCATCACCTGAAATCAATTGTAGCCATCAAAAATTGGTGAAATTTGGTTTAGATTTGCGTTGTGTGTCCTTGAGAGGTCCTCCAATTTTGAAGGTATTCCAACCAATGTTGCACGAAACGGGGACGTTTTTTGGAAGGGGGATGCAGAAGCGTCATTTTCCAAAAATCTAGGAAGCAAAGCATTTGCGGAAACATCTACTATATATATATATATATATATATAATATTCAAAATTCAAAACAAACATCCCAAATACCAAATTAGTTGTAGAAGACATGGAAACATGCATATTTTTGCATAAATCAAGATAGATATGGCATCCATGATTCCATTGTAGTTACAAGTATGTACATCAACGATTAATTATTCGAGCATCAACCATCTATATTCTAGTAATTACAATCATACATCAAATTTTTAAGCATATTATAAAACATAAAACATTTAAGCATATTATAAAACATAAAACATAGAGCATATTATGATTTATCTAGTGAGTGAGCAACCGTCAACATTTGTCATGTCCAAAATTCAAATAATAATGTTTAAAAAATAGGTCACTTGGTCACCACCAAGACAAAAAGGTTCAGATTCACAAGCCTACAAGTCTAATGATTAATCTATGACAAAACTAGTAAATTGTGAATATAACTACTAATCTCTCCTCCTTCCACCACGAAGAGAACGTAGTGCCAATGAAGAAGATGGTGCCTATGGAAGTTGTGGCACTGAAACTGATGAAGACAAACCCCTTGTTGTTGGTGTTGAACCATGGAACCTAGGAACCAAGGGACCAGATGGGGGTGGCATCTCAACGCGATCATCATCATCTTAGAATCACTCAAAAAATTCATACCAAAAAAAAACACTAGTTAACAAAAAAAAATTAAAAACATGAATTAGAGAAATGCTTTATAAGCAAAATTCATACCACAATGGACATACCTAGATAAGAGCATCCTCTAATTGCTCTAATCGCAACACTCCATCCTCCAAATTGGGCTCCTCTAGATTCTTGTCCCAAATCTTAAGGTCTTTACTAGTCTTTGCATCATCACAATAATCAAACAATAATCGCAAGTTGTAATGGGCACAAACCATGCTCTCTTCCTGGTCTAAATTCAACTTGTTCCTTTTAACACTATGGATGAAAGAATAAGCGCTCCAAAACCTCTTTGTAGAAGAAGTGTTTACCACCTGTGATAGCACCTGTAATGCCAAAGTCTGTAGAAGTGGAGTAGCCCCTCCATGCATGTTCCACCACTCAAGAGAAGAAAATGTCTCTCGATCTCTAATTACATGCATTCTCCCAAATGGACTAGTGTTAAGCATATAGTTTCTCAACTGTCTCCGTACCATGGCAACCTCCTCCTCATCAGGGACTAATTTACTCAATGCAATCATATATTTTATGTGAACCTCATGATCTTGGTGTGGTTTTCTCCTACTCCCCCCCCCCCCCCAGTTGCTGGTGTTGAAAGCCATGATGGATGATAGTATTTATGTGTCAAAACATATGTTAATGCATGCAATGAAACATTTAGCATTTCCCATCGGTTTTCCACCTCTACACGAATATAATTCTACAAGGTGATATCTCTAGGCTCAACAATGTCTTTAATCTGCCCCAACATGCTATCCATTTGCTCATACACCTACCTAATTATTGGTCGATCTAAATCTCCAAACTTGATCATGTAATAAATTGGCTTGGTGAATTGCAAAACAGATTTAACCTATGACCGAAAGTACATGTTAAGAATAGTGTCCTTGGCTAAATTAGCACCATCTCTATCAGTGTTAATTTCATCCCATGTTTCAGCACACACCATATTAGTTAAAGCTCATCTCATCCTCACTAGCCCCCTAAAGGTGAGGTAATAACTGGCAAATCTTGTCTTTGCAAGTTTAAGCAACTGCAACTTGGAGTAAGTGCCATAGAAGTAATTTACCCTTGTATGCCCTGTGATGAATTTAATGAGTTGCTTCCCTCTCCTGTAAAGCTCATTAATCCACCCACATTCTTTATGCTTCACAATATCATGCATCAAAAGGTTCAATGTGTGAACCAGGCACCTAGACCAAAAGATGTGTGAATGAGTACGCTCAATAATTTTTCCTATTGCCTTACAATTTGTTGCATTATCTGTGATCACTTGAACCACATTATTCAAACCAACATCTTTGATTGATTGCAAAAGGAGATCTGCAATGTTTTGGGAAGATGCACTGATGGAGGAGTCATGACATGTAATAAATACTACACCACTAGCAGAAACACCAAGAACATTTGTCAAATGTTGTTTTCTAATATTTGTCCACCCACCTGATATAGTGGATACCCCACAATCTACCCACTCATTTGTAAAACGTGTCAAAGCTCTTTGAACCTTTTCTTTTTCTCTTTCTAATAACATTGTTCTAGATTTCTCATAGTTGGGGGACTTGTATCCTTTTAGGGCTTCATTGATGGACTTTACCAATTCATGCCAATAGGGAGAGCAAAGCACATTGAATGGTACACTGCAAGCACAAAGAAATCGGACAATCTTTCCATCCACATCATCCCTCCCAGCAACATTCAGGAAATCCCCTATTGTTCTTTTACCTCCAAAGCTTCCAGAAGTACCATGAGGAGATGAGTTACCAAATCTAGAGGTTGCACTTGATTCTAAATGAGTTTTTTGTTTCTTGCTTTTTTGTTGTGCAACCTCCTCTATTTGGATGTATTTTCTTCTTTGTTCAACTGAAATGTTTGGGCAAATTTGTATCCCCACAGCACCCTTTTTGTCATCACTGTCCATCACCCCACAAAGATGCCTCCTCACACGGGTATATGAACCACTAAATGGTTTTCCTACATGACAACCATGAAGGCACAAAAATTTGTAGCTTCCACCACCCTTTCCCCCTTCAAGTTTGGCCACATAGTTCCACAAGGGTGTTAATGCAGCTTTCCCCTCTAGCGTTTTAGTGTTCCCTTCAAGTTCAACTTCATCCCCTTCCTCTTCAAACCCTTCCTCCTCATCATACATTGGGTCACTCATATTAGGACCACTATCCTCTTGTTCTTCTTCCCTTCTATTCCTACTCCCCCTTGCCATCATTAAAACCAAAAGTGGAATGATATATAGAAGCCAAAAGAACACCATCTTGGAATATGGATATAGGTGGTGGACAACCTACAATTAAATGAGCAAGTAGAAAGAATGGGAAAGAGGAGGAGAGAGAGAAGAAAAATACAAAAAAAAATGTTAAAAAAATAAGGGAGTTTGGGGTTTGCACTTACCTCTTTAGCTCTTGTAGATGGAAGTCCTCCAAGCTCCTCCTCCTTCTCCTAGCTCCTCCTCCTTCACTCCTCCAAGCTCTCCTCTCTTCTCTTCTCCTCTCTTCTCTTCTCTTATCCTCTCCTCTCTTCTCTTCTCCAAGCTCTCATAAACTCAAAGTGAGAAAATGAGAGATGAATGGGGGGTTAAATCCCTTCATTCCTCACCCTAACCCAAGGTGGACCCACCCCCAACCAAGCAAAATATCAAAAATAAAAAAAAAACAACGCTATTTTTTGTCGCGATTCATACGGATCGGACCCCAAAGCGTCGTGCTTTGTACAGGCAAACCATCGTACGAATCACGTTTCGGTTTCCGAAACGTGAATTGGTCATATGCTTCCGAAAATGGCAAGAAGCATGTTTATCAGCCCGATCCGCATTTCGGACAGTTATTCCCCCACGCATCCGTACGGACCGCGAATCGAGGTTTTGATTCAGGGGGGATGTTTCCTACAACACTGGTTCCGACGATGGAATCTCGAGATTTGCCATGCCCTAGCTTGAGAACCATTATCCCTAGTTTCCTTTGGTTAGTGGCTTCACTAAGGATCATTGCATTAAAGTCTCAAGCCAAATTCGATCCCTTTCATCTGTTTCTTCTCACTCACTTGGTTAAGACCCTTTGCTGGAAATTTCACTCAAACCCTTGACCTTATTTGGGTCCACTAGTGTTTCTTTGTGGTCCTGCAACCTTGTCACTCCAATTCCACAAGGATTACTTACAGGACCCTATTCTTTTGGGATTCTTAGGTCTAGGGCAATTAATATTAAGAAATACTCCACAACCCTAGGTCTAAGTATCCCTCTAGCCCTTCTTGGAGAGTCATTCATCTTGCTTCTAAAGCAAGCAAGCCCTATCATTAGAGACTCTCATTTGAATAGGCTCTTGAAATCGCTGCCTCAACACCATTGATACATTACTCTTAGTCATTTCTTTGATGTCGGGACTCCTCCCATCGGTGAAAGTCCATAAAGATCAAGGAGCGTTAGCTGAGGTAACAGAGGGCTATTGCTCCATTATTGCCACTTTACCTAGAAGTTGCTCTATAGGAGCCCTCCTAAGACCCCTGCTAGATTGAGTGGTAGAAGTGCCACTCCTAAAGAGAGTAACCGATAGAGGAGATCCCAAGGGAATAGGATACAATATTAACCACCAAGTTGGGACAAGGGAACAAGAGTACAGATCAAGCCCATTCTTTCCAATGAATCCGTCCACTAATCCATGTCCAAATGTGTCCAAGGAAAGCAAGCCTAAACACCCAATTACGTAATGAAAATCCATACCTCCGGGGTTGGAAAGCCCACCTTCAAACAAACGACCATAACAGATGGGTGAGGGCACATAATCGCTGGCTCAGATGGCAAACAATGGCAGCACATCGAGCTATCTAGTCACTGCAAAGGGCTACTGGCTGCCAATTGAAGACAAATCTAGGAGAAAAAATTTCCTATAGGGGTCACCCACGGCCCACTGGTGGTAGTTAACAACTCTGACTTTTGCTCCTCAATTTTCAGGTCTATGCCAAACTTCTTGTTAGTTTTTGTAGCATCGGATGGTGTTTTCATCTCGACATTTGTTAGAGAGGCTAAGAAACTCCAGGACTCTAGAACTTTGAAAAAGTTTCAGAAACATCCACCTAAAAATACTTAATTAAGTTAATTAATTAGTAATTAAATTTTTCCTATGTCTAACTTAGGGAAAATGATTAATTAACAAAAACTAATTGAGGAAGGTGAAATTTCTCTAGAAACTCAACTAGATCAACTCAAAAATAATCTCAGCCATCAATAAGGATTTAATCATGGTTGTTGGTGATCCAAGTAGAGATTATAAGAGGAGGTCGATGGAGTTGATGGAGATATACAAGTGAGAAGCCAGTAGTGCAAGTTCCTTACCAAGTAGAGTTATCTAGCTTCAAAGGTCGAGGAGAGGATGAGAGTTCGAGCCAGAAGGGACGCAGAGGGGCAAATACAGTGATTCTGGAGGATATTTCTAGCTCCAGAGACTCGGGAAAGGAGGTTGTATTATTTCTCCAGGTCGCACAGGGACTACGCAATAGCCTCAAGAACGCAATTCAATTTGGCTGAAGAGCAAGATGTTTCAGGTGTCGAAGGTCAGGAATATTTTCAGAGGGCTTGGCCAGTGACTTCCAGCAGTAGACTAGCAACTACAGGCAGAATGACTGATTCAGAACCAGTTCTGGAGTAGTGCGAGTTTGGCCACGCAGGGTCTGTCCAGAAGGTTGACGCAGGGGTTTGTCGGAGCAGTTTTTTGTGGCCAATTGGGGCCAAGATTGCTTGTGGAGGAGGGTAAATTCCCTCAGATATTTTTCCAGTATTTCTCTTAGAGAGAATTTCCAGTTTGGCGTCCATTATGTTGTACTCAGAATTTCCCTAGTGCATAATAATAAAACCCTCAGCTGCTGCACCGATTTTCCCACAATGGATTTTTCCAGGAAAATTTGTCGTAGCAAATAAACTGCATTATTAATTTATAGTTAGAAGAATAAATTTCTAGTCGATGTGATTAAACTTGAAATTTTGACATGGTATCAGAGCACGGTTGATAGGCAAGAAGCTCACAGAGATAAAGAGGGAGAAATTCATAGCTGATAGGGAGCAGCAGTACGATTTCCTCAAGGGTTGCACAATTCCTAGCCAGGGAATGTGATTTTCATGGACAAGGGTTTGATTTCCAGGTGCAAGTGGCTGGAAAAGTTCAAAGTT
Organism: Pinus taeda; assembly: GCA_000404065.3. Lineage (NCBI taxonomy): Eukaryota > Viridiplantae > Streptophyta > Pinopsida > Pinales > Pinaceae > Pinus > Pinus taeda. Next base: position 86,267 of record APFE031158308.1, on the reverse strand, counting down.
GTCTAGGAAGTGATTCCAGCAGGCAGAAAGTGAGAAGCTCATATTTTTTCACAGAGCAGAATCCTTGTTTGGGCGCAGTTGGTTTTTTTAGTAGTTTGTAGCAGCAGAATCAGCATCAGGTGTAAGAGAAAGAGCACACACCGAGGATTTCCTCAAAGGGTTTCCTGTTCTAGGAAATTTGTAATTTCCAGTTGTAGAGGCAGAACCAACTTGTAGGTTTGCGCATTTGCAGAAAGAAGTGTGATTTGCAGAGCAGTAGCCAAGCAGCAGAAGAGGAGATCCATTTATATAACCCTTTTGTGAGTTTGCAGAAATTGCCTAAGCAGGACTCCATGATTAGGATAGATTAGATGGTGCTTCCAACTACGTTGTTTGAGTTGAGAATTTAATAGGGCACTGATTATGATAATTCTCTTTACTTGATAACTGCTTGTGGTTCCTTTTTACTTATTAACTTTGTTCCTTATTATTATATGTGTGAAGCATCAAACAGCTACCAAAACAAAAAGAACAATGACACAGTATAAAGCAAGACAAGGCAAAACCTCTCCTCTTGAGAGGAAAACCCTTAAATCACTTCTCTTTCTTATAGATTCTTCAATTGACGAATTTCAAGACCTTAAGACTGAGACCAATACCCTCCAAGACCAAGACCAACCACTTTGAGTGATCTTCCAACTTCGATCTAGTCAAACCTAGTCAAATGTCTTCCAGTAGCACCTTCTCATTCTTCAGCTGCAAAGATTTTCAGCCTCCTACTGCAGATCTGAAATTTTGGCCCCCAAAAACTGTCGCTATCACACATGGGAACTTCGATCTTTTTCTAGAGCCCTCCTCTGACCTTCGCTTCCCTTTCCCTGACTTATGCAGCTTGAGAGAGACCCTTGGTAGCCTTTGCTTGGCCTCTTTACCTCCTTTCTACCAAGATAGAAATTGTAGAAGGATGCCCTAGGTCAGTGCAGAAACCCTAGCCTTCTCTAGCACGTGTGAGAGAGAAAGATAGCCCAAACATAAAACCTCTTCGTCCTTCTCCTCCTTCGCTGCCTTTTCCTTCGTCTTTCTTCACTAGAATGAGAGATGAGTGAGTGTCATCAAGGAGGACGAGTCCTCTTCTATATATAGGCTTCTTCAAGGGTGGACGTGGCTCTTTCTTTAGGTCGACTTGGTCTTGGAGGATATTCCGAGACTTTTAAAGACGAAAATATTTTTCTTTACAACTTACAATGTACCAAGTAAGGTCTTCAACTTATGACAATGACTCTTTTGACTTCTTGACCTAGGATAAACCCTAGAAGCACTCAATGGGTGTTTGACCTATAAAATAAAAGACCTTGAGCATGAAACCCATGTTCCAAAAACAATAATAATAATTTTATTTTATTTCATAATTAACAAGAATCAAAAATACATTTCATACTTATGAAGGCCATACCTAGTTACACATTTTTCAACACTCCCTCTTAAGTAGGGAGGTATTTATAAGAGGTACATGGACATTCTCAATTTGAAGAGATCTCATAAGAAGAGTCAGATTCATGACCCATCTGTCTACCATCATATCAACCAGCATTGTCACATAGAAAGGCCTTCACTAACACCTCTATCTCTCCACAAGATCAAAGCATAATGCTGGAGAGACAAATGATTTATAGACACCATCATCATTGTCTCTCAAGGTACATACTCCACTCGAGTGTTCACGAGTATGACCTTCTTTGGACTATTCTTATCTTGGATAGCTAGTCCTCAAAGAATATCGGTCCACGACTACTCTTATCTTGGAGGCCAAATCCTCAAAGAGTATCGAATGCCAGATGGTTATCCAATCGTCCATTTTGTCTTCCCAAGTGAAGACAAGAACGGCGTGCCTATCTCTCCCCCTAAACTAGGGAGGATATATCAACCAAGCCAAGCTTGTTTCTCAAGTACACAAGCTTCTTGTTATGAAGAGATTTTGTCAATATGTTGGCTACCTACTCATCAGTGGAGATATATTGTAGCTGCAACACACCATTTTGTACTAGCTCTCGAATATACAAATGTTTGTTGTTTATAGGCTATATCTTTCCATGAAATACTGGGTACTCAGACAAACGTATACAACTAGTGCTATCACAATGTAACACTGTAGGGTGCATCGATCCTCCGAATAGGTCAGATACTAGCTTCCTCAACCAGATCTCTTCTCTGCTTACTTCACAAGTTGCAACATACTCAGCTTCAACACTACTCAAAGCAACTGTGTCTAGCTTTCTACTCATCCATGAGATCATAGAGGATCCCAAACTAAAACTGTTGAAGAATCTAGGGCAAAGTAGTGTTGTGATGATTCTCTGAGACTTGATAACAATTTGTGAAGTCTTTTTACTTTTTCTAGTTAGCTTATACTTCTTCTTCTTATTATTAGTGCATATGTGTGTGCTTCATCAAACTGCTACGAAAACAAAATAACAAGAACACAACATTTTGGCTCTCTGCCAGGGACAAACCCTCTCCACTCTTGAGAGGAAAACCCTTTGTAAGATTTCTCTTATTGAAGCTTCTTATTTGAACAACTGCCAAACCCTAGACCCTTGACTAGGATATCCTCCAAGCATAAGTCAAATCCTTCCTCTTTCTGCACTATCACTTCAGGCACATCTTCCAACACTTCTTCCGGCACTTTGTCTTCCACTTAGAGTCTTTTTCACCTTAGAGAGATGGGCTCCTTCACTAGGCTTGTGAGCCTTTGGAGGCTTGATCTCCTACCCAAACAAAAGAATTCTCTGTTGTCATACCCTTGCTACACCTCGCACGTGTGACTGTTAGCCCTAGAAACAGTCCTTCATACTTCAACTTTCTGCTTCCTTACTTCGCTTGAAAGTTCTTCTTCTTCGCTGGAGTAGGAAGACTAATTACTAGTCCAAACCATGAAGAATATACCCCTACCACTTCACTGTTGATCTGGACACAAGTTGTCCCTTATCTCTTCACACGTGTGGCTGCAAAAACCCTAGAAAACAACCATGCACCTTGGTTGTCCTTCCTTCTTTCTTCACTGCCCTAAGAAAGCCTTCTTCTTGCCTTGTCTTCGTCCTACTTGTCTCCTTCTTGCTTATGGATTTCGGAGCTTGTTGTGTGTTATATTTTGGAGTGGACGGCCTCTATAAATAGAGGAGTATCCCTCCAATTAAGCTGACTTGATTGGCTGCCTTTAGCCGACTTGCAGTTTACATTATATTTCAACTTTTACTCATTATTTGGCTGCTTGTAGACTTCGTTGGTGTTAGCAGAGGATTTGACCTTGCTTGGAGTTGTTCGCTTGACTTTGTACATTGACATACATGATGTAACATGCCCTCAAAGGGTCTTATCATAATTACATTTTGACTTTGACTCTCTAGAAGCACTTCAAAATGTGCTTGACCTATTTTCAATGAGCAAGAAACTCATTGACAAATAATATCAAAATAAATTCTCTTTTCTTGAATAAGTACAAATATCAAAATTACATTTATGAAGACCAAACCTAGTTACATTTTCTCCAATACTCCCTCTTAACTAGGGATGTATTCATAAAACATTACAAGGTGTTTGGCAATTTTCAATCTTGAAGAATTCACATAAGAGAAACTGGATTAGCAATCCATCTATTATAGCATCATATTCATCAACATTGTCATAGTGCAAGGCCTTGACTAACAACTCCATCTCTTTACGAGACCATGAGCTACAATGCTGGCGAGACCAATGATTTATAGACACCTTCATCATTGTCTCTCAAGGTACATACCCACCCAGGTGTTCTTGAGTATGACCTTCAAGGAATATTCTTACCTTGGGTTCCCAACGCTCAAAGAATATCAGTCCTCTTGCCTACTCTTGTCTCGGATGCCCTACACATCCTAAAAGAGTATTGGATGCCAGATGATTACCTAATCCTCCCATTCTTTCTTCCCAAGTGAAGACAAGAATGTTGTGTCTATCTTGTGTCTACATTTCCATTCATGGCCTTCATTTAGACTTACGGTTGTTAGTCCTGGTCTGGTGCATGACCCATGAAATGGAAAACACAATTGTCACTCCTTCGTAATCAAGGGTGATCCAAAAACTCCCTCTTGATCAAGGACTTGTCAGAGCTCCCTCTTAACTAGGGACTCTATTTAGTCAATTTAGTGTTCCTAAATTGATGTCATTAATTGTCAACCCGAGGCTCGTAAGCTGATGAAGTGAAGGTGTACTATATGTACTTAAGCAACCTCTTAAAGCTTTTGTCGTTTGGGGTGTTGTTTATGGTTAATTTATCTTCCTAAGATAGAGTGATGTATTTATAAACAAATGAGTGATGGTGTGTGTCAAGTGAATTCTAGATGAGTGAGGGTGTGTGTGATTAGTGGTTTCTAACTACTTGCTGAAAAGGAAAACTTGAAGGAAATAAATGAATTAAAATGAACTGAAAGCAAAGAACCACTTTCTAATGGTATTAGACACCATTCATGCTGCTGCAAATAAAAGGTAAGAAAATCACTTAAAAGACCAATGATAATGTTTATCTCTTCCTAAATCTCTGCCTCTAACACATAGTACTGTGTAAGACACGATTAGGAAGTAGCTAAAGATAAGTCTAAGAAATGATAAAAATGAGAAAAATCTACTTTAAAGACTAGTTATAATGTTTTGCTCTTTCTAACTCTCTGCCTCTAGCACATAGTATTGTGTAAGACACGATTAGAAAGTAGTTAAAGAGTAGTCTAAAAAAGTACCCAAAGTCAGCTGCAAGTTATTAGTATTCTGATCTCAAAAAGATAAACAATTTATAATAAAGAGACCATTCATATGTTAGCAAGCAGATTTGAGAAATAAGGCTAAAAATCAGCTAAGAGAATAAAGTAAAGGCAGCAACTTTGAATCTGTCAACTGAAACTACCACTAGATATAAAGCAAATACATAACACACAATCAATCCCGGGTAAAAAACCTGCAAAAGAACAATGCTGATCAGCTCAAAATAAAGGCTGGAAATGAAATAACATAAAGGTGAATTACACTATACATGTATCAAGAAAAAGAAACGCTGAATGAAAATAAGGAAATGCTGAACATAAAATACTATACAAGGCTAACATGAACAGGGGCCCTCCATTCATATAACCCAAGAAGACTCAAGGTATTGAAAGCTTCAAAACAGCACTGCTTCTATTACTCCATATGCAGAAAGTCACAATCCAGAGTGCTAGAACAGCACTATTGAAACAGAGTCTTGAAATGCACTAAAATTGTAATAGGTTCATAAAAACACAGCAATAGTAAAGTTAAATAAGCGTACGCAGACGCAAGCTTTTATAGGCATCTGAAAGATAGCTTAATGCGTATAGCTAAAACTGGAAAATAACTGACTGTCATGTGTAATAAAGGTTTCATTAACACGTCATAAGCCTGCGTGGATAGCTGAAGGTGCTGGTCGTTATGGGCATTGAATCGAGAGTTGGATTATGTCTCCCACAACCTGCGTAATCACGGACAAGTCACTGTTTGAACTGACGTGACCCAACAGCTTACGCATCACCGTTAAGCTGCCTTTGTTGACTGTAACTTGCCCCCTTTTGACCGGAGGTGCAGATGACGTGGATGGCCGAACCAATAGCACAGGAACCTCAAGCACCTTGATTCCTAAGTGCCCATGTGGCTCATTTGGCAAAATGGCACGTGGAACCTTGAGATTAACAAAAAGGCTGCGGAATCACCAGATGGCTGCGGAATCAGCAGATGGCTGCGGAATCGGCAGAGAGCTGCGGAATGCCTGTAAATATGTCAAAATCTAAACAAAACAGTCACACATTAGCAAAGCTCACTTGATCATGCTTAATGACATCTAATGTAATGATCTGGGTCGTTTTACATGGAAAATGAGGCAAAAGAGAGAGATAAGTGATGAAAAACAGTAGGTAATAGTGGATGATGAGGTGTAAGTTAGAGGCTCTACAGACTCTTTCCTTCATCAACAGCTTCTTCTTCATGGGTCCTTCAGCGTGCTTGATCTTCTTTCTTTCTTGATGTCATGAAGTCTTCGATCGAGCTTCTTCTTGGTAGGGCACCATCCATCGATCACTTTCCTTCTTAGTTTGTCATGTCATTGCTTCATGGAAAGTGACTATCAGGGTCTTCTTGTCATCTTTGGCTACTACTTTGTCATCTTGTCCATGCTTCGAAATGCTCTCCCCATGGATGCTCCATCGTACTTGCCAGGTTATATGCTTTGACCTAGTAGCCCATCATGACTTCATCTTGATATTGCTTCAACATTTCTTTTCCTTTTGTTGGATGGTTTCTTCATCACGACATCTTCATAAAGTAGAATCAGTTATCTACACCTTTTATATTTCCAATGCCTTCATAGGTGTCAAGGGTCCTTTCTTCCTTTATCACAGTTGTCCTCCCTTCTTTCAGGAGATATATTTCAAGGCATTTTGTCAGATAGTGATTCTTGGTGATCATGGTGTTCTTCGCATGCTTGATCCCTTTCCTCATTTTCTTCTTCTTAGATAGATAGGTCAACCATCTAATGCTTCTTGTGGAAGCATTCCTTCATTGCTTGCTTTCTGGACTTGTCAGTGTTTCTTCTTCTTAGTTAACAATCTTATGCTCCTTATGTGAGCACGTCCTTTTGTTGGTCTTCATTACATTGTGGTACATGCCTTCGAGCATGTTCTTGGTGAAGAGATTCCTTCATGCTTGATCATGTTATAGAACTATACCCATGACTTAATAATATACAACTGAAAACATGACTTAAACTTTGATGCATACATTCCTCATCTTGATCCTCCTTGATCATCCTTTGGTGTGGCCCTTCCTTCATCTTATCCTGCCTGCATATCATCCCGTTTCTTGAATCCATGAATGGGATGCCCAATGAGACATCTACCTTGGTTCACGAATCTTCTTTTGAAGATTCCATCATAGGATCTTAAAGATCCTAGCCTTGCAAGTGTTTCCTTCCTTTGATGATTTAGGTCTTCTAAGATTCTTATTATGATCAAGTTTTCTTTCATCATGTATGAGATCCTATACTAGGTATGCTCCTTAACATGAATATCTTGAGATGTATTTGCCATGCACCTATATTCTAGAAGATATTTCTACTTATGCATTTTGTTCTTATCATAAATGCTACATCTACATGAGTGTCTAGAAATCTATGTGCATTATGCAGCTAGATTCTAGAGGGTGATTCTAGCCATGCAATTTAGTTTATTCCTACATGCTCCTATTCTACTCAAAACTTTAAAAGAAGTCTAGAAGAAAAGATTTTCACCTAGTCATAGTAGAGATCTGGAGGATCTTCCTTCTTTTGCTTATTTCCTTATTCTTTCATCTCTTGACTTATGTGAGCTTCTTCCCTCTTCCTTTTGTTATTGTTGTCCTTCTTAAGCTTAGGACAATTCCTTTTGTAGTGTCCATATTCTTGGCATCCAAAACATTGGATTTTGGACGTGTCTTTGTTGTTTGTTCTTCGTGGACCAAACTTGCCAAATTTACCCTTTCTTTTGGCCGTGGTAGCAAATGCTTGCTCCTTTGATCCCACATCTTCTTTTGCCTTAAGTTTAGCTTCCTTTGTCCTGCATACAGACCACATTTCACTTAGAGTGGTTGCTTCCTTCTTGGCATAAATGCTAGATGTGAAGTTTCCCCACTCCTCAGGTAGAGCATTGAGTACAACAGTTGTCATCTCTTTGTCAAACATGACTTCTCCAAGCTCTTGAAGTTGATCTCTGATTTCAGAGATTTTCATGAAGTAGGAAGTTATTCCTTCCTTTGTCATCTTCATCTTGTATAGTTCATTCCTCAAAGATATTACTTTTCCAGTGGTGGATACCAAGAATAGCTCTACTAGCTTATGATAAATTTATTTAGATGTCTCAAACTTGGACACATAGGGAATGAGAGAGACTTTGAGTGATTCCATGAGAATCCTTTGAGCTCTTGTCTCATCCTTATTGTACTTGGCTAAGGCTTGAGTCAGCTCCTTAGCAAGGATAGTGATATTCCCTTTTACATGCTCTAAGAGTTCATTTTCCTTGAGAAGTAATCAATCCTCTTCTTCCATGCAAGAAAGTTATTGGTACCCACCAATTTATTGCTTTCCTTGCAAAAAGGCATTGATGTATATTCAAAAGGGGACATGTACTTACATGATAGATTTTGAGATGTAATGGAATTGCTTCCCCCTTGAAGGATTGGTGGCTTGTCTTCCCTAGCTCTTGATGTTCTTCAAGTTGCCTTCTTCAAGTGGACTTTCTTGGTGATGAGATTTGCTTGATGACTTGTAGCTTGATGTACGTCCTTCTCCAATCTTCTCTTCTTTATAGGTGCCTTTATGTAAGGCTCTTCTCTTCTTTGTAGGTGCCTTTATGTAAGGCGCTTCTTCTAGCTTTGTAGACCTCCTTGATGAATGATGGATTGTAGACCCTTCTTGTCCTTGAAGTGGTTGAGACTTCTATGCTTGATGCTTCAACTTTGTAGATGCTTCTTTTGATGAGTGTTCTTGAGTTTCCCTTTCCTTGATGTGTCACCTACCCTCTAATACCATGTTGACGAATCTAGGGCAATGTATTGTTGTGATGATTCTTCGAGACTTGATAACAATTTGTGAAGTCTTTTTACTTTTTCTAGTTAGCGTATACTTCTTCTTCTTATTATTAGTGCATATGTATGTGCTTCATCAAACTGCTATCAAAACAAAATAACAAGAACACAAAATTTTGGCTCTCTGCCAGGGACAACCGCTCTCCACTCTTGAGAGGAAAACACTTTGTAAGATTTCTCTTATTGAAGCTTCTTATTTGAACAACTGCCAAACCCTAGACCCTTGACTAGGATATCCTCCAAGCATAAGTCAAATCCTTCCTCTTTCTGCATTTTCACTTCCAGCACTTCTTCCGGCACTTCGTCTACCAGCACTTTTCTTCAAATTAGATTCATTTTCACCTTAGAGAGATGGGCTCCTTCACTAGGCTTGTGAGCCTTTGGAGGCTTGATCTCTTACCCAAACAAAAGGATTGTATGTTGTCATACCGTTGCTACACCTCGCACGTGTGATTGTTAGCCCTAGAAACAGTCCTTCATACTTCAACATTTCGCTTCCTTATTTCACTTGAGAGTTCTTCTTCTTCATTGGAGTAGGAGGCTTTTGTAGGCCTAATTACTAGTCCAAACCATGAATAATATACCCCTGCCACTTCACTGTTGATTTGACCGCAGACTGTTCCTTATCTCTTCGCACGTGTGGCTGCAGAAACCTTAGAAAACAACCCTGCACCTTCGTTGTCCTTCCTTCTTTCTTCACTGCCCTAACAAACACTTCTTCTTGCCTTGTCTTCATCCTACTTGTCTCCCGCTTGCTAGCAGATTTCAGAGCTTGTTGTGCCTTATCTTTTGGAGTGGACAACTGCTATAAATAGAGGACAGTCCCTCCAATTAAGTCGAATTGACCGATTGCCTTTAGGCCAACTTGCAGTTTACATTATAATTCAACTTTTACTCATTATTTTGCTGCTTGTAGACTTTGTTGATGCTAGGAGAGGATTTGATCTTGCTTGGGGTTGTTCCCTTGACTTTGTACATTGACATACATGATGTAACATCCCCTTAAAGGGTCTTATCATAATTACATTTTGACTTTGACTCTCTAGAAACACTTCAAAATGTGCTTGACCTATTTTCAATGAACAAGAAACTCATTGACAAATAATATCACAATAAATTCTCTTTTCTTGAATAAGTACAAATATCAAAATTACATTTATGAAGACCGAACCTAGTTACATTTTCTCCAACAGAAACATCCTCCCATAGTGCTTCTTCCATCCTCCTCACTGCCTCCCCAGTCAAAATCTGTATATCCAAATAGGTGGACAGCATTCCTCCAATCATATTTTAGGCAGTAGTGGATAGTTCCTTGCAGGTATCTCAGTATATGTTTTGTTGCTATCCAATGACCATGCTTTATATCCACTTCGAATTGATTGAGAATGTTACCTGCAAAACATATGTCAGGTAGAGTGCTCACCACGTACATCAGTGAGCCAACCAGTTGTCTATACTTGGAAGGATCCACAAGGCTTGATTCAAAACTCCTTAGTCTTTTCAAGTTTGTGATCATCGGAGTGGTCATAGGTTTGCAATCCATCATGCCAAACCTCTTCAACATCTTGATCACATACTTTCCTTGACCTAAATAAACTTCATTAGGTCCTTGCGAGACTTCTAGTCCCAAATAGTAATGCACCAGCCCTAGCTCCTTCATGTCAACTTATGTTGCTAGTCGCTTCTTACATTCTTCAATTTAACTTTCGACACCTATCAAGAGGAGATCATCTACATACAGAAAAATGATTACAGGTTCTCAATCTACAACCTTGATATAACGGTTCGGATCAGCAGAACTTTTTGTGAAGCCTATTTGTTGAAGATATGCATCCATTCTAGCATACCATGCCCTTGGTGCTTGCTTGAGGCCATATAATGCTTTCTTTAATCTAGGAGCCATGGTTGCAACCCCTTTCTTCTTGATGACGGTCGATGGATCTCCTTCCTCAACATTCAAGTCTTCACATGGAACTCGGCAAGGCAACCTTTTCTCGCCATTCTTATTTACTCTTGTTTAAAGAATGGGGTTGGGACACACCATAAAGGCAGTAGTATCACAAAGAAAGATAAAAGGATTAAAACTCTATGGCAATGATCCACTCATCTACCATCAATAGTTTGTTGTTGATAGGACAGTAATGGGATTTCCTACGGTAAAAGAAGTTAGAACTCTAAAATAGATCCTGGAAGACATCATGGAGAACTCGTGTACATCCATTAACATGGGTAAATCTCAAATTTATTTCTTTAGTAATAAATTAGCAGTGTCAAGGCACCTAGCCAGATTGTTGGGTTTTCAAAGCAATTATCTACTTGCTAAATATCTTGGGGCACCTTTCGTAGACAACTCCCTTTTAACTATTCACTAGAAGTAATTAGACCAAAAAATATCCAAAAAACTAGATTGTTGGACCTTCAAATCTCTAAATTTTCCAAGCATATTAGTCTTTTTAAAATCAATCTTGCAAGCTTTGTCAATGAATCTTCTCTTTGCCTTGGCAGCACCCAAAAGAATCATTAGATCCATCAGGATTATCTGCAGATCCTTTCTCTAGGGAGTGGCTATGCAGGGAAGAAAATGGGCCCTTGTAGCCTAGGATAAATTATGTCTTCCCACAATGGTGGGAGGCCTTAGACTTTGAATCCAAGGAAAATAGAAAATTGGGGGAAACCTCCAAGAGCAAAGACCCAAACACAATAGTAATTATTGACAAGACAATACATAACCTTGTACTCAATATATAGCTATCTATACAAAATGTTAAGTACCTATGGGCCCATTTAAAATGAAAGCCTACTAACTAGTTTAGCCTTCTTAACAAAGAATACAATGAGTGACTATTAACTAACCATTTAATAGGCCTCATTCAATAAAGGTGACCTCATGATAAAGCATCTAAATAAAGGGGTTAGGGTAGGACCCTAACAGAGATCATCATGCAAGACCTATGACAAAGTTCTTGCGACGTTCAAAGCAAATTCACAGTTCCTAATGCATCTCACCACACCTCAGGAAACATCAAAACACCCTAGACAATCTCACAACTCCTAAGACATGGTTCACAATGCCCGAGGCAACATTTATCACAACACTCAAGACACCTATCACAATTCCCAAGCTAGACAACTTTCTCAAATTCTACAATGCATGTGTGTTATAAAGCCATCAATGAGAGAAGTAGAGGACTCCTCAAAGATCATACTCAAGTGATAAAATGATGTGAAGTTAACCTCAAAATTGTAGGTCGTTCCAGCAAGTCATCAAGTAGTATGCATGAAATCCAAATGTGCAAGAGTGTGCCCTCTCTAGGAAAGTGGTTGTTTATTGCATCAAACATCACTATAGGAGCTTAATAGACATTTCAAGAATTAGGGCACTCCCACAAAAGAGCCACATCTCAATGCATAATATCAATGCCATGGACAAGCCTCCATACAAATATGCAAATACCATGATGTCAAGGTTGATCATGTGAAGAAAATGTGCAATCACCATGAAATAAGTTGATCCATGAAGGCATGCAACACATAAATGGCACCAATAGATGGGCCAGCCACCAATATCAAAGAACCAAAGAGCATGACATCACTATCCATTTGAGTATCGAGTGCAACCATGAAGAAACAAATTGGCACCAAGATAATCCACCATATAAATCACTGAACCAATGTGTAATATCCCACACATCACCATGATGAAGTAAGATGATCCATGCACCATTTCAAGCAAAAATATAAGGTGTTATCCCAAAAAATCCTATCAAGTGATGAAAATCACAAATTTACCTCTCATGCAACATGATGGGTATAGTATGTATTGAACATATTTTGAGTTTGTTTTGGCTATTTATGTGAGTTTTTGTTGTTGATTTTTAAATGATTTTCTAATTTGATAATTACTTATGATTTTTTAAGTTAATGTTTTCTTGCATTCATATTCATCATAAAGCAATGTTATAGGATCCTTCCCCCACCCCCAAGGATCTAGAGGTAAAACTGTGCCTCGTACAAATCCGCGGTCGATCCTCCAACGGAACTGTGGATCCGAAAACTAGATCCACGGTTCCACCATTTTCCAACAATTCTTGGAAAATCAAAACCGCATGAGCTCGATCCATGTTTCTAAATGCCCAATCCGCGTGCGAGAAAATGGTCGGCCACAGATCTATTGGAGGACTGAAGGAGGAGCTTGGAGGAGTAAAGAAACGTAGCATTGAATGTGCACTTACAAGAGGTAAGTGCAAACCCCAAACTCTGTCATTTTTTTGTCATTGTTGTTTGTTTTTCTTCTCCTCCCTGTCCTACTATTTCCCATTCTTTCTTCTTGCTCATTTCATTGCACGATGTCCATCTATATTCATATTCCAAAATGGTGTCCTTTTGGCTTATATGTATCATTCCTCTATGGTTTTCATGATGGTGATGGGGAGAAGGAATAGAAGGGAAGAAGAACAAGAGGATAGTTGTCCCCATATGAGCGACCTAATATATGATGAGCAAGAAGGGTTTGAAGAGGAAGGGGATGAGGAGGACACAAAAATGCAAGCGGGAAAAGTTGCATTGGCACCCTTGTGGAATTATGTAACAAAGCTCGAGGGGAGAAAAGGTGGTGGAAGCTACAAGTTTGTGTGCCCTCCTGGTTTTCATGGACGAAAACCATATAGTGGTTTATATACCCATGTGAGGAGGCATCTTTATGGGATATTGGGCAGTGATGAAAAAATGGTCTAGTAGGAATCTCAATTTTCCCTAAGGTTTCAATGGAATAAAGGAGAAAATACATCCAAATAGAGGAGGTTGCACAAAAGAAAAACAAGAAGAAAAAAAACTTATTTTGAATCAAGTGGAATTGCAACCTCTAGATTTGGTAGCTCATCTCCTTGTGGTACCTCTGCAATCTCTAAAAATAGAAGAACAATAGCAGATTTCCTTAATGTTGTTGGGAGTGATGATGTGGATTATAAGGTGGTCTCTTTTCTTTATTCTTTAGTTGTACCACTTAATGTGCATCACTCTCCCTATTTGCATGATATGGTTAAGGCCATCAATGAAGTGTTGAAATTTCGAAGTATTACCTGTTAAAAATTTTATCTGTATTCTCTGGTTTATTTCCCTACTTGTTAATTACGAACAAGTTATTTAAACGTATAAATATCGAAATAAACACAATACAATCTCAACCATCTACAGATCAACAACTGAAAGAAATAGAAAACGCACAAGTGACACTGTTATTTTTGGACAACTCGTCCCCAGAAAAACATAATGTGGGAAAACCGGTGCAGCAATTCTGAGGGTTATTTTATTATGCAGTCTATCCTTGAGTACAACTGGGTGCCAAACCGGCTCACCCAACAGAGAAAATAATCCGACAGTAATACCACTTTATTCGGAAGCAGATATTTAGAAAATTTGCCCCATGAAACCCTCACCAGCAACCTGTGAAGCTCAGCGTCAGCCCACCTGGCCTCAGTGTCAGCCCGGAACCCTTTGCGTCAGCCCTCTGAGGCATTACACAGCCTTTACGGCCCTCTGTTTCACTCCTGCAGCCTCTACGTGGATGGCGCATGACCTTTTGGCCTCTACATTATCTCTGCTGAGCTTTGTGTGTTCCCTCTGGCTCAGCATCTACCTCTCGTTGCTTCTACGCTGGTCTCTCGGCACTATCTCTGCCTCTTTGTCATGTACTCACTGCCCCTCGTTGCAAACTGATCACCGATTCGACTTCTCTTAGCAAACCCCGCTCTAGAAAATCAAATGACTGATCACTCTGGTGTGTTCTCCAACTAACCCTCAAACCTCCTCTTATACTTTCCCTGTTGGTCCTTCAACAACCAATATTACATCTCTAATCAACGGCTAAGATTAGATTTGTCTTGATCCATGTCATTTGGAACCTTCTAACCCAATTTTTATATTAATACCCATTGATATTTTATTTTTCCTAAGTTTAGACTTAGGAACTCCATTAAAAATAATAATTATTTTAATATCTCCTTAACCAGGTAGAATTTGCCCAAACCATTTCTGGGTCTTGGAGATCCCATGTGCTTTAGCCTCTCCACCAATTTTCATGGCTAGAGCACATCCGACGCTACCCCAAATCAACACTCCCTCTTGTTGGAATTTCTAAGTTTGACATGTTAGAAACCCTCCATACACTTCACTGATTTTAAGAAGTTAGTTACCGTGTAAATACTGAAAATAAATACAAGTACATGCTCAACACATTACAGATCATCAACTGATGGAAACAGAAACAAGAACACAAATGACACCGTTATTTTTGGACTAATGTCCTCGAAAAAACCCAATGTGGGAAAACTGATGCAGCTATTTGAGGGTTTTATTATTAAGCAACTCTTTTCTGAGTACACTGGGTGCCAAACTGGCTAACCCAACAAAGATAAAAATTTGGCAACAATACCGCTCTTCGAAAACAGGTATTCGAAAAGCATGCTCCACAAAATCCCTCTCCACCACAATCTGAAGCTCAGCGTCAGCCCTGCTAGCCTCTTCGTTAGCCTGAAACCCTCTGCGTCAACCTGAAACCCTCTACGCCAGCCCACTGAGGCTCTGCATCACTCCTGCAGCCTCTGCGTGGATGACATAGGCCCTTCTTGCACTGCCGAGTCTCTGCTGCCACTGTGTGGCTCCCTCTGGCTCTGCATCTACCTCTCTCTTCTTCTGCGCTAGTCTCTCAGCACTGTCCCTGCCTCTCTGCCTCGTACTCACTGCCCCTCGCTGCAACTGATAATTAATTCTATCTCTCTTAGTAAACCCCGCTCTAGAGAATAGAATGACTGATCACTATGGTGTATTCTTTAAGTGACCCTCAAGCCTCCTCTTATACTTTTCTCGTTGACATATCAACGACCGAGATTAAGTCCCAAATCGACAGCTAAGATTAGGTTTGGCTTGATCCATGTCTTTTGGACCATTCTAACACAGTTTTATATTAATTCATATTAATATTTTAATTTCACTAAGTTTAGACTTAGGGACTCCATTAAAAATATTAATTATTTTAATATCTCCCAAACTGTTTAGAATCTGCCCAAACCCTTTCTGGGTATTGGAGATCTCATGTGCCCTTACCTCTCCACCAAATTTCGTGGCTAGAACACATTCGATTCTACCCCAAATCAACACCTCTTAGCGAGGACTGTGCTCTAGTAATACTCCAACTGAGCGTCACTCTGATTATACAGCAGCGGTACCTATGATGATGCTAAGCCTCCCCGCCCAACATCCTCTGCACTGTTGCATCCTGTAATGTTGCCCATGGCTCTACCACTGCCACTGCCACTGCTACATTTGTACGGTAGCTCCCTCTACATCTGTGCTACCGCTGGTCCTTTCTTCCAACACTAGATCTGCATTGCAACCCCTTCTCATCATGCTGCATTGTGCTACTACTAATTGCTATTACAATACAACTCAGTTACTGAAAAGTAACTAACTGATCCACCCAACTACTGAAGTTGAAGCTCTCTCTGCCGCTATCATGTGCTCCCTCTACTGCCTCTACGCTACTGCAACAACTCCTTGCCTCTCGCGCTGCTGCAACCTCTTTGTGCCATCCTGCACTGTTGCAACCTCCTTTGTGCCTCTCGCACTGTTGCAGCGTACTAGCTTTGCACTACACGGGACTCCTGCACTGTAGCACTCTCTGTCGCTTCATCCGCATCCGTTTCTACCGACAACTACCAGTCCTGCTACTCTCTCTTCGAGGCTCCTGTAGCAAGGTATGATCCAAGAGTTTGCGTACCTCAAGGATCCTGCACCTCATTGCCTGTAGTCTTCCTAACTACAGCTCATGTCTCCCCACCTCTTCTCTAGACGTACATGAGCACTCATGGCACAATCATCATCCTCCTCTACCTCCTTTTCCGCCTTTACTAACGCTACCTTGGAGTCAGACGCCTCTCCCTTGTTCTTCTTCCTTGGACATTGGTTCGCATAATGACCCAATTCCCCACAATTGAAGCACTTAACCTTGGAGAGGTCCTTTCTCTTCCTCCTCTCCTGCTTCCCCGCAGATGCCAAAGCTGCATCCTCTTCCTCTTCCTTCTTGATCCGGACTCGTTTGCTGCTACTTCTTGTCTTGCTCAGTCGTCTGATCTCTTCTTGGCAAAGACTCGCCCACAATTCTTCCCAATCTGGAAGATTCGCCCTGCCCAGAATGCTCTAGATGAATGTCTCCCGATCCTCGGAGACTGCATTTAGAGCGGTCATCACCATTAACTCCTGATCCGTCGTGGCCCCTATAGAAGTCAGTTGGTCTCGGATCTCCTTCAATCTACCAAGGAAGTGATCTATCTGCTCCCCCTTCTGCATTTGGTATGACCGCAGTTGATTCTAAAGTAACATCTTCCTATGCACGAAAGTATGCTGGTACAACGTCTTCAAGGTGTCCCACATTTCCTTTGTCGTATCCTTCTCGGCAATATGTTGGATCACACGACCCTTGACCCCATCAATGATGATGCATTTCGCCTTGGCCATTGCCTCCTCGTACTTCTCATTATCAACTGGGTCAAATGGGATAGCCACTTTTCTCAAGGCGAAGGCCTTGATGCGATGTCTATATAGAATGGATAGGATCCCATTGATGTAAGAATGTAAAGAATAATAAATACCTTAAACTTTGGGATAAAAATCCAGAGCAAGCCAATTTGGAGGATGGAGTGTTGCGATTAGAGAAATTAGAGGATGCTCTTATCCACAATGATGATGATCAACTTGAGATGTCACCCCCATCCAGTGCCATGGTTTCGAGGTTCCATTGTTCAACACCAACAACAAAGGATTCATCTTCATTAGTTCCACAACTTCCACAACCACCATCTTCTTCACTTCCACCACATGGAGCCTCACGTAGTGGTCGTGGTGGAAGGAGCAGAACTTAGTAGATATATTCACAATTTACTACTTTCTTCATAAATTAGACTCTAGACTCTAGAGTGTTATACTTGTGAATTTGAACTTTTATGTCTTACTCTCCCTAGTTCAGTGTGTACTTGGTGGTGGCCAGGTGGCCTATTTTGTAAATTATTATATGAATTTTGGACATGACTCATCTTGACAGTTGCTCACTTGCTAGATAAGTTATTTGAATGTTTTATGATTTTATCATCTAAATGTCTACTTTCTATTATGTGCTTAAAATTGTGGTACTTTCTACCTTCTATTATCTTTGATATGCTTAAAAATTTGATGTGTGTTTGTAATTGCTAGAATCTAGAAGGTTCATGCTCGAATAATTAACCACTGATGTACAACGGATGCCATACGTATCTTGATTTATGTACAAATATGCATGTGTTCATATCTTCTACAACTAATTTGGTATTTTGGATATTCTTTAATATAAATGCAAAAAACTATAAAAATTATAAAATATATATATATAGTAGACACTTTTGAGACGCTTCGCTTCCTAGATTTTTGGAAAATGACTCTTTAGATGCATTGCTTCCAAAAAACAGCCCCACTTTGTGCAACATTGTCATAAAGCAATTACACAAAATATCTCAACAATAGAAACAAAAATCTTATGGGATCATAACGAGACAACAAACAAGAAGCATAAGTATTTACCTTGGGAAAACCCACTTGGGGGAAAAACCCAACAACCTTTCCTTAGAGAAAACATTCAATTTAGCAACAGATACAACTTTATCTTTCCAGTCAAAAAAGATTCAACCTAATCATAAACAAAGTTTAGGTCACCCCTGGCCAAACTGCCCATTACTGGCCTTAGTCAAAGGAGGTCAAACTTTTAATGAGATTCAGCCTTTTGTCTGTCTTAGAGATTCGGCCTTCTTCAAAGATTAGGTTGGTCTCAGAGTTCGATCTACCCAAAATTCGTCTATTGTCCAAGAGATGGATCTACCCAGAACTCATCTTGCCCTTGTCTATCTCTCCTTCGTTTGAATAGAAGTAACCTTCACTTGAATAGAAGTGATCCAAATTTCCTTTGAGGAGGAGGTCAAAGCCTTTATATATATCCTTCTTGGAGGCCAACATGAGTAATTGAAGGGACCAACTAGATATTTTAGAGCCAAAAATTAAATTTTCGAAATTCAAAATTCCCTCCTTTTGAAGCTAACACGAAGAACATGTCTTTGAATTTTTTATTATTATTATTATTAGTAGTATTATTATTATGGGATAAAAACATTAATTATGGAAACCAACCATAGCTACAATATTCAACACTCCCTCTTAGCTAGAGAGGTATTCATAATGATTATACAGGTGTTCTCTTGTTGAAAGATTTCTCTAAGAAAAGGTTAAAACAACTCATCATCAGCATCAGCATCCTCTGATTACTATAACCCTAGTCAACATCTCTGACCTATAGTAAAATCTACAGCATCAACTAGGTACCATAATTCTAGTTAGCATCTCTAACCCATGGTACATCATTAGTATCAAGTTCAACTAGTCACCATGATTCTGGTCAGCGCCTCTGACCCATGGTATACAAATTAGTCTTGGTTCACCAGCATTCTGATCAATCTCTTTGACCCATAGTGAAACCCTAGGGACACACTCAATCCATTTAAGTAATTCTAGTCCCAAATCCAAAGCCCTCATTATAGGCCATGATGTTAAATGGGCTCACTCATCCTATCCAAGAGAGTAATCCTAAGCCTAATGCTGAAAGGCACCTTCTCAATTAAGTAATTTTGGGCGTCTAGGACCATTCTTCCTAATTCTGGCCAACATACTTAACCTAGGAAGAATGACTATCCTCCACTAGACCATTCTCCCTAATCCCAGTCAACATACTTGACCCAAGGAGAATGATTGTCCCTGATGTTGTCACATCAACACTCTGGACCATTCTCCCTAATCCTGGTCAACCTGACCCAGGGAGTATGATTGTGCTTGATGTTGCAATTTCATCACTCCCTCTTGCTGAGAGAGACATGCTCAATCACTCCAAGCTTGTCCTCAAAGTATACAAAATTCATCCTGGGACATAGGCTTTATTAGTTCTCTGCTTGACTGTAGAATAATACTAGAGCCACACTATTTCATTTTGTACCATGTCTTGGTATTAGATCTCATTGTGCTTTGACATGTCATCATGATCATCATGTGCACTTGATCAAACAATCTTGCAAGTAGTTTCTGAAGCCATATTGCTTCTCAACTCCCCAACCAAGCTACAATATACTTGCCTTTGCAATACTAAGTGCAATAGATGTCTACTTCTTGCTAATTCAAGAAATCATAACGAAGCCCAAACTAAAGCAATATCCTAATGAACTCTTTTTGTCTTCTGCACTCATTGCCCAATCAAAAATGTGTATCCTTGTAGTTGTACTTCATCACTTCAATCTATGTCCAACTATACCATGCAGGTACTTCAATACATGTTCAATTGCATGTCTTGGTTCAACCATAAATTGATTGACTTCCTTTCTTGGAGCCATCATCACTGCTTTCTAGTCAACCTAACTACGTGCTCACTCTGAAAAAGATTGTGTTGTAGCAACCTTGGTTGCTTCCTCTGCCATTGTTGCTATCTAGTCATTGAAGCGCATCAGCTATCTAGTCCAATGATCAAGATACTTCATTTCAAATACAAGCGTCAGCTCCTTTTGTCACTGAAGATGGTTTGACCACTCCCTCTATCAGACGATTCCTTCTGACAATTGTTAGTAACAAGTCATGTGATAACAAAGTCAATCTTGATCCATTAATCCAAGAATACCAAATCAAAGGAGTTTGTACAAAGCCTTCTTCTATTTGTAAGCAAGAGCCTCTTCCATGTACCTCGAAACCCTGAGGTAGCTCTATGTACACTTCTTTTTCAATTACTTTATCAAGGAAAAAAAGTCTTTACATCCATCCAATGTAACTTTTAGCATAAACCATACAGATAATAATTCTAACAGAAGTGTACCGAATAACTGGAGCATAGTCTTCTCCCTCTTACCAGGAGAACCCTCTTGCCATGAGTCTCACTTTTATGCTAGCCATCGGCTACATGCTAACTCTTGTAGATTTACTTGGAAGTCACCATAGACTTCTCTTCAGGTTTTCAACACACTTCCCTTCATCGTGATATCCTTTGAACTTACTAACTTCTCTGCTCCCTCTGAACTAGAAGCTCTTTTTCTCATCTAGAATGATTCTAGATGTCTTTGATCCATTTCTCCCTCTTGAAAACAAATCACTCACGCTGAGTTTGTGCACTATCTTGTGAGAATCCTCTTGCCATAGATTTTTCTTTGTTCATCCTGGTGCTTCCATCTACTGCCAACGACTTGGCAGCCTTCATAATGTACCTACAAACATCATTAGGAATCCATGAAAGAAAGATTATAACCCAACAAGAGAAACAAAGACAAAAAGATTGACCATAAATAAAACCATAAAAATCAAGGAGGAAAGATATGAAGTACTCATCTTTGAGGATTTTGGGAAAATTTCAGCTCCATCTTGATCCTTACCATCTTGCAGAAATCGTCCATCTGCAAAACTCTTCATCTTTTTCATCATCAATATGTCGCTCTCCTTAGGGTTTCTTTATGCAGTGGAATCATCAATCTAGTGTCACCTCTAGGGTTTTCTTCACAAACCTTAGGGCCTTCACATTCAAGACTTCCAAGAAACCTTGTCATGGAAGCATCAACAACATATCTTTAACATAACACCATCAATACAACATACATGTATGGCATCTACAAGACAATTTGATTCTAAATGATGTGATTGCAGAACCAAGTTCAATGGGACTTATCAAGGACCCATCTTCAAGGATAATGCATCCCTTTCATCTAGCAACTCAAGGTTGGACTTTCCACAAGATCAATGGCAGACTTTTATCCATAGATCTATTCATAGAGATGGATGCTCTCAGTCCCTTTTAAATTTCAATGGCTCTGTTTCTATAAGGATAATCTTCAATTCTGGATATGACTCAATGTTTCAAGTATCTTGCCCTCTTCAAAATTATTGCAACAGCAGCAATAATTTCTTCAAGAAAATTTCGGTCTTCAAGATTGATGAGGAACTAGACCTCTTTTGCACTGTGAATGCTCTTTTTCCAAAACCGAACTTTATCCCTTTCTTGAGCCAAGTGGATTCAATGTTCAATCTGTCTCAACATGTGACCTCAAGTGATCTTCTTGGTTGTGTTAAAAGCCAAACTTCAATCATTCCAATGTCCTTTTCAACTCCCTATGGCTTAGAGAGGAACTTTCTTGGTGGATCAATTAGTGATAACCTAAGTAAGCTGACATGGGGATTTGGGATTTGTAGGATACGGGGATTCAGGAGTCGGATTCGGACACGTTGACCCCCGGAAGAGGGCCCGTAGGATTCGTTATATATATATATATATATATATATATATATATATATATATATATATAAAAATTAGATATTTCTTACACAAATCTCATTAATGATACAAATTCATTGATTTCAAACATAGATCTTCATCTAGATGTAAGTTTCACTGTTTACAAAGTAAGTTAGTAACATTATAACATGCATAGTACATACAAAATTCAAATACATGTCACATAAATCATAAATGATAAATCAATTTATCATAAATTCTAAATTCATAAATCATAAATCATAATACACATTCAAGTTATCAATGATCCAATAGGAGAAAGACTATAGTAATATAAAGACACTGATAGTTTTAGCTTTCTCATTAAGTCATCAAATCAAAATGTGTTACATAGGTAGTGCAATGCCAATGGCAAATAGAAATAGGAAATACAAAACAACTACAAGTATACAAGCCTCAAGGCAGTAGGTAGCCCATGACGCATGAGTCATCATCAGAATCAGCATCACTGTCCTCATCATCATGGTCACCACTACTCTCCTCTGCATCGTCCTCCTCCCCTCTATCCAAAGTCGTCTCTGTGTGGAGGATGACCCCTCTACAATATCACTGTCATCAAATCTAACAAGCTCTAGCACTGGATCATTGAGATCCATGTTGGCCAATGCCAACTCAACACTATTTTCCAAACCCATATCATTAGGAAAGACATCCCACATATTTGTTTTTCACTTCAACCACTCTTCCCTATACCTGTAAATAAGACAAAGGTTGGTGTGCACATACACCATTGTCTCTTCCCTGGACTGCTCAAGCCTGCTCTTCTTCACACTATACAAATTCCCATATGTGTTCCAATTCCTCTCGCAACAAGAGGATGAAGTCACCTAGGAGAGGAGCCTCATGGCTAACTGCTGAAGAGGAGGACTTGTTGCCCCATGATTTACCCACCAAGAATAGGGCTTCTTAGCCCCCTATCTCTAATCACATCATATCCTGCAAATCGACTAGAGCTAGTGGAAAACTCTATAAAAGCATTCTCCACCTCATCAAGCAATGCTCTATCCTGAAAAACCCGCTAGAATGCATCTTTCCTCCCCTATGAGATTTCACCATCCATGTGAGGAGGGAATCTGCGGGAAGGTCCACCATTCAGCCACTCATGGTTGTAGTATTTTGGGTTCAATGAGTGAGCCAAACAATGTAAAGGTGTGCAATTCTTGTCCCATCTGCTAACAAGAATATCCTATATAGTACCACAGAAGGCCTCTGGTGATGTCTCATACTCGAGGCACTCACTCTATAGAATAATGCTCCTCACAGACTCAATCGTGGAATCCCATCCCTCATAAACCTCTCCTAGGATGGGTTTGACTGTATCTACAAATCGAAGCAAAGAAATGATAGGGTCCATGATCTAAATAATTAGATCTACCCTCTCCCACCAAGCATCATCTAGCACTGTGTCCTTCACTCTTTTAGAGGCTAGTTGATCTATCTTTCTCCAAAAAGACCAAAACTCAGAAATAACCATGGCCCCAAGAGCGGTCTTGACCTCCATCAACCTCTTCAACATGATGAATGAAGAGGCAAACCGTGTATCAGCAATCTTCAACAATGATAGATTGTTGTACTCATTGTAGATAGTGAGAGAATTTGTATGATTTTCCACAAAGTTACGGATATGTCGTGCATCCTCAATAATGTTACCAATCCAAATCACATCAGAAGCAATGGATTTCAGTGCTAAGTGCAATGAATGGACAATGCAAGGTGTCCAAAACACTTGTGGACATTTAGCTTCCACAATCATGCCAACAGCCTTACAAATAGGTGCATTATCTATAATGATTTGCACACAAGAATCAACACCTACATCTTCAATAACTTTAATAAACAACTCACCCATAAATTGTGCATCCTTGTATTCTCCAAGCGTATCCAATGCTTTCAAGAAAACTCGACTATTCAAGGAAGACACCATGAAGTTAATGAGTGGGTGTTGTGCTGGATCTGTCCATCCATCAAAAACAATGCTAACCCCAGATGTTGGCCATGATGCTTTAATAGGCTCAAGCATTTTTTGCACCTCTTTTTTTGCCTTCATCAACAATGTGGTTCTAAGCTTCTCTGAACCAGAAGGCACATACCATGATGGAGACCCGTGAGTTAGAGCTCGACACATCTCAATAAATAGAAGTGAGCATGCAACATTAAAAGATATGAAGTTTTGATAGAAAAAGAAGGCAATGGTGAGATCAAGCTCTTCCCGTTTCTCTTTTTGAAAAATCTTGTCCATTGGACCAAGTGAAATTGTCTTTCTTTTTGCTGCTTATCCCCCAATAGAACTCTCAAATGGATATTTGGTGGCGCCTTTCCTCAAAAATGGAAGGGAATCATCATTCTTGCTTTTCCTTGATTTGGCAACCACATTTTCCATACCAACAGTGAACTCTTTTTCCATTTGTTTCCTCTTTTGTAAAGGAACTTGTGCACAAGCTCCAACTCCACAACCTGATAAAGCCAGCAAATGGCCTTTAAAACGAAAATATGTGCTTGTGAAAGTACTGTGGCAAAAGTTGCATCTCCAATGCACATTGCCTCCTCCCTTCTCCTTGTTCCCTGGCCCATCCTCTCTTGTGACATATTTCCGCAAGGGATATTTCTCAATGTTACCTTTAGGAGGAAGTCTTCCATCAATATTACTTGCAGCAAACTCTAATGATATTGGGGGAGGAGGGGCATCTCCAATGGGGACATTCTTCCCCTTCCTTTGCCCCCTACTTGTTTCCCTTGATTGAGCCATGAATACTATAAAAAAATAAACAAAACATACACAAATTTGTAAAAGAAATGCATATACAAACAGGTATAATACAAATACAAAAAAATAGAGATGAAATGCACTTACCTGGTGCTTGAATCTACTCGAAAGCGCTCCAAACGCTTGGCTCCTTCTTCAAACTTCTAACACGAACCCACAGCTCACTATTTGCAAAAGGAAGTGAGAGAAAATGGTGAAGAAAAATAGGAATGCGCCCTTTTTAATGGCCTGCGGGTTCCTTTTCGCCGGATTCGAATCTGGTTTTCGGGACACGATGTGTCCTAACAGGACACGATCCAGATTCAATCGTGTCCCATTAGGACATGTCGTGTCACGAAAATGGGATTTGAATCAGGTCGAATCGAATCTGATCCATAGGATTTGGACACTTGAGGAAAAAACAACGAATCCGGTTTCACTCGTGATAACCCTATTTCTAAAACTCTGCTATAAAAGTAATGGCACCAAATCTCAGTAGTACAATGCAGGTCATCATTTGCCTAGAAACTCTTACTCAGTCATGGCAATAGACACTACAATTTCAAGGCGACAATCTATTGAACATATATCAAGAAAATGTCCTACATAGATCATCCACACCAAACTCAGGAAGCCAGATATTCATGGCATACTTGGTCCAATTCTCTTATTCGTCCTTATCTTATCATAATCCAAATTCAAAGGCTTACATTTCTTCTTCCAATACATGTAACATCTTCATAAATAAATGAGCCATAGAATCCCCACTCTTCATTTTATTTTGACTATCATATTCGAGGCTCAAAAAATACATATTTACAGTGTCCTTGTATTGATAACTTGATATGCTACAAGATCCTTTGGATACATCACAAAATTGTTGAATGTACTAATATTCAACTTTGAAGTATTACTTGAATAAATTTGTGATGGATGGGTTTAGAATTTGCTTACCAATGAGTGAATCTCAACTTGAGAGGCATACTTTCCTTTTGCAATCAGCGTATTTATTATTTCGTGAGGCATCTCGGTCATCAGTAGCAACAGTACTGTCGAACTCCAACATCTCATCATTATTATCATAAGGTGCAGGCTTGGAATAACCCACGGATTTCACCATCATAGGATTCAAACATATCTCCAAGTACAACTGTATCAATACGAATGATCATATATGTGATCAATCTCCGCAAATCTATAAGATGTACAATTAAATTTGGAAGCATGTTCTATTAATCACTGAAATTGAACAAGGTTGTCATTGTTGTAAACCCTTGAGTTACAATTCAAGCAAAACAGATCAACCAATATTGACTAGCATCAGTCCAATCTCTTCTTATGTAGAAAGACAACTCAGCTAGCTTTGACTGAGGTATTTCGTTCTGAGACACTTCGGATCTTCTGAGGCCATGTCTGAGGCCTCTTGGCCTACTATGACAGACTCTGAGGCCTTCTAAGCCTACTATAACAGACTAAGGCCTTTCGAACTACCAGCAATAGCCCTGACGTTTTTCGGACTGAGGCCTTTCAGTAAGCAGGTTTGTTTCTAGGGCAGGATTCTTGATACTGAAATTTAAGGATAAGTACGGCTAACGCTATCTGATAGAGAACAAGCCCTAGAAGAGTAACTTGAAACATGCTAAGTTGGATTCTTCAAGGCTGCTTTTTTACCCATGCTCTGATACCATGTTGATTTTTCAAGGACTTTCTAATCTGATAATTACTTCTTATGATTTCTCAAGTTAATTTTTTCTTGCATTCATATTCATCATAAAGCAATTACACAGAAGATCTCAACAATAGAAACAGAATGTCAGTAGCATCACAAAGAGACTGCCAAAACAAGAAACACAAGTATTTACCCAAGGAAAACCCACATCAAGGAAAAATTTAGCAACCTTTTCCTTAGAGAAAACATTCAATTCAACAAAAGATACAACCTTATCTTTCCAATTAAAACAAAGTTAACCTAATCATAAACAACGTCCAGGTCACACCTGGTCAAACTACCCACAACTGGGTAAAGACCTCATAAAAACATATGTAAAACAGTAAAAGAGATGTTAACCTGAACCTGTAATTATTTTTGCTGAAATCTGACAGAATTGTTGAGGGTACCTACCTGTGCCCTTGCGGTTGATGATGCCTCCAGCTCGCTCTTTCGGTTACCAAAAGACCAAATCCACCCATCCAAACTGAGTAGAAGCCGACTATTCCCCCGTGCCTAGAACCTCAGAACAACTCAAGCACTTCCTGTGGATAATTTCCGTAGATGATGTTTCTCCTCCTTCAGAATTTCTTCCCTCTGTTCTTTTCCTTCCTTCCCCCTTCGTAACATTCTGCTCAGTGGTTTTTATCAAATTTCTTGGCAGTGGCCGCTCTTCTATCAACAGCCCACCGCTTAATCTTCGGGTGACACCTTCCATGTCCCGTCTCCTCTATCAGACTGTTATGGTCACATATATATAAGTATTTCATTTATAATTTAATTAAGTATATCATTTTATGATTTATTAAAGTGCTATCAAGATTATAACATTATATATATATATATATATATATATATATTATTATATATTATATATTATTATTTTTATATATATTTAATCATTTTTTAATTAATATAATTTATTTTTATTAATAGATAGGTCGTTACAACTGGCCTCAATGAAAGGATGTCAAACTGTTCAAGAGATTTAGCCTTCTGTTTGTCTCAGAGATTCGGCCTTCTGCAAAGATTAGGTCTGTCTCAGAGTTCGGTCTGCCCAGAATTTGTCTGCTTCCCAAGAGATGGATCTGCCCAGAATTCGTCTTGCCCTTGTCTCCCTCTCCTTCTTCATTTGAACAGAAGCAACCTTCACTTGAACATAAGTGATGCTAATTTCCTTCGAGGAGCAGGTCAAAGCCTTTATATATATCCTTGTAGGAGGTCGAATGGAAGCCGACTTGACATTTTAGAGCCAAAAATTCAATTTTGGAAAATTTCAAAATTCCCTCAATTTCAAGCCAACATGAAGAGCATGTCTTTAAATTTATTATTCTAATAATAATAATAATAATATCTATTTTTAAGGTCACAGCCAAGCCAGACACCAAATTGGTGTATGAGACCCCCTTGTTTGTGGGACAAGGGACCCACCTCCGCGCAGCGATTCGACTGCTAAGTCTACGAAGGCATACATGCTCTACCCCCCTCTGGTTTTGAACATGTGACCTCTTAGGAGGAAACACATGCTCTTAACCATTAGGCCCACTCAAGCTGTATGTATGAAGGGCTAAAAACATTAATTATGAAGACCAACGATAGCTACAAAATTCAACACCTATTTTGGGACATATGTTGTAGTTGCTTAAAGGAGCAGGTAATTGTACAAACTATTGTTTTTTATCTTCCCATAGGGGAGCTTTTCAAAATGCAAATACGCATCTACGGAATGTAATTTTGTTATATAATATATATAATAAGATTACAATTATCTTGAGGGAAAAAAAACACACCCTGCTTTCAACAACCCAATAACCGTGCTTTGACAATTCTTTGGAATTATGGATAACACAGACCTTGCCAAAAACAACAATATATATGTAGGCCCCCTACAGAACTTTTGTAAATTACACCTTTTCATAATGTTAGTTTTCAATTTGAATAAACATCAGTAGCATTAAGAAAATAGAAGAAAGGAAAAAGAAATCAAACGTCATCAAGGCTTGCAATCTTATAGAAGCTTGATATAGTAAATGTTCCCTAAATGAACTTAATATGGTTGCATAATCAATATTACCTGTGATCAGGATCCATTGCAACAAATCGATCAAGAAATCCAAGTGCTTCTGCTATGCTTAAACGGAACACCTAAAAACAGGAAACACAATAAAAATCATCAGGAAAATCCTCTACGCGACATGTTATTGAGCAAATATAAATTAACAAAAGTTTGCAAAAACAATCTCAATAAGTTATATATGACAATTATCAAGGGTTTGGCCTTGTTGCAAAGTTCATCTACTGGGCCAAACAAGGTCTGTGGTCCCTTGTTAATTTAATGTATGTTTGAGATCTCACACCTAACAGGTGCCCATATTCTATTTCGAGAATAAAGATATTGCCCCTAGATTAACTAAAACTCATGTCTTTCATTTATCTCATCAGTATTTTTATTAGCAGCTTTGTGCATTCTGATATATGTATATGACAGCTGACCACCACATGACAGATCAATAAGACAAAAAGCACCAATGTATTAATAAAGCAGAATATGGTTCGCCAGGGCATCACCAGATATTCTTTGAATTTACCGGAAACAGGTCAACTACATTCATGTTCATTCCATACAGGACAAGTTCACCGTCTGCTTTCATCTTGCCCAAGGATGTCAAACAGTGGTATGAAATTTACAATCTATATAGCCTCATCTAAGAATATTGGTAATTGATCTTCCACAGCAACACTTTGTCCAAAATAAAACCAAACAAGAGGAATGGAGATAAGCAAGCATACCCTTTCTAGGTAAGCCATCTCAACCATATAAGCTGAAGCTAGGTCCTGTAAACAATAAAAGGATGGCCATTTTAGTAAAGAAACACATGTATATTATGGTATAGCTGGGGCTGGATTACAATTGCACTCCAACAAACTTCGTTGAAATATAGAGAAACCAAATCCTGGTCAAGGAACCAAAAACTTTACTCCTATGATTAGATTACTCTCTATATGTGTTACCGGAATGTCAATTTACAAGGATTTGCTGGTTAAAGTAATTTATCTAACAAATATTTAAAAAGAAATGGCTTTTATTTTATTCCCATCTTTTTATTTTGCCTGATATTTTTCCCAATTTTCATTTTTCAAACCTTTGTGAAGTTATCACCCTACACGATTTTTGCAGCATTGTTCTATATTAGCCTGGGCTGCTCAGCAAATAAGCACATTTCACCTAGTTATCGAATGTTTGAACTGTGATGGATTGTCAAAGAAAATAAAATCAACAGATCCATCCATTTAGACTCTAGAAAGAACACATTGCTAAAGAGTACATTGTGATTAAGGATGAAAAGAATCACACAAATGCCTATAGGTCAAACAAAAATAGTCAATAACACTGTCGGCATGCTGAACTAGAGGAGCAAAAATAAAAAATAAAAAATTATATCAATGTCAGCAGGTTGGAAAGCAATGGAACTGGATAATACATCAAGATGCATTGTAGCTCAGGAGTGCACAATCCATGTGTGAAAAATTGTTTATTACAATCAACCGGTAATTATACAATGTATTTAATTATGAGCAAAATTATTAAACTGCAAATACTAAATAAAATCACAATTGCAATATTAACAAAAATAAACTACGCAAACTCTAATAGAAAATTCATCACAAAATCGACACACTTCTTTTTGGACAAAACATCCTTGGAAAAAACCCGAAGGGAAAACCAATTCTTTAGATTTGAGAGTTTTATTAATCTTCAACAAATTCTGCAATTGATGAATATTACAATATTGTTTGCCAAACCCCGCCAAAGGTCCGCAAAATATTTCTTCACCTCGATAAGCCGATCTAACCACTAGAAGGCTCACGGCCTCCCTCTACAACCTGACACAGCCTCTCATAGAAAATACAGCCTGTACAACCTCAAATGTGTGGCTCCTAGACCCTCTAATGCTCACAGCCTGGACGAAATTAGCCTTTTGGCTTTGTTGGCAACTCATTCGGCCCTCCTAACAATCCATAACGCATCCTCCTGGCAATATGGGCCTCCACAAGGCATCTCGGCCTCTCTCAGAGAAATCTCGAGCCTCCTAGAACCCTCACAACCTCAATAACACAACTCTCTGTCTACAGAAAAAACATTGGGAGAATTCCTCCTCCAGATCTCAAATACTAGAAGAATACTAATGAAAAAAAACCCCAGAAAATATTCACTGCTTCAACTATTGTTGAAACCCTCGTTGATGCCAAATCTCAATGATCATTATTGATCTCCTAAGCTAACCATCGATTTCCTTTATAATCTCTCGTTGACCAAGATCTAGAATTGAAATGATCTAATTGATCGCTAAGATCACTTAGAAACTTTATTAGAGGGTGTGAAAATTTCACCACTGAAATCATATTGCAGCAACTGAAATTATTTCTTCTAATTGTTAATTAAATTAGTAGGTTATTGCTACGGCAATAATGAAATAAACACACTGCAATCTTCACAAAAATACTACAAAAAATAAAATGTTGGAAACTGAGAAATATGCTAGCACATACATAAAATTAATACCTAAGTCACCTGACACGAGGAAACCGGACACGCAAATTCGAGTGTCTGACACAGGGCACGTAGACCCCCCAGAACAGGACACATAGGACACGATATATATATATATATATAATACTAGATAGATATTCCAACGATTTCATATTACACAAATTCTCGGTCATGATACAAATTCAGACATAGATCTAGATTCTACATTGTTAATTTGTAAGTTGTAACATTATGCATACATATTAAAAATATAATTGTGACAGATTCAACAATGATCCAATAGGAGAAGGACAAGAAATTGCACTTTTTTCATTAAGTCATCTCTTATGGCATACTTCCACAAGGGATATTTACTTTCTTGAACCTGTTCCCTTTCTAAATTTAGTTTGCCCTCAACAATTGAAGATGTTGTTGCAACCCCACTCCCAACAGATGGAACACTTGCAGACCCTCATGAAACTGCAACAGGAGGGGCATGTCGCATCACCAATGGAGGCATTCTTCCCCTTCTTCTGCCCCTTCCCTATTTCCCTTGATTGAGCCATCAATGCTCTAAAAAAATAAAGAAAAAATGCACTAGCATGTAAACAAAATGGACAGGGAAACCTCTTGTAACAAAAATGGAAAAAAATCGAAGCAAAATGCACTTACCAATTGTTTGAATCATCCCCAAAATGCTCTTAAACCCTTTGCTACTCGCTCCCACACACTCGCAGCAAGAGAGAGTCAAAGGAAAGAGGAGAAAATGGCCCAAATCGGGTTGAAAAGACCTGCAACGCACATTTCTATCAGGACACATATCCCAAAATCGGGACACGCGAATCCCATGTGTTCAGACACACTCAAGCCATTAATCAGACACGTGTCCCTCGACAATCGTGTCCGGCATGTTGGATTCAGGACACGAGTGCATGGAGGATGAATCTGATTTCTTAGATTAAGAAAGTTATTTTTGGACAAATTTCCCCATAAAAACCAACGTGGGAAAATTGGCGCAGTAGTGAGGATTTTTATTATTATGCAACAGCAGAATTTTTTAGTCCAATAATGTTGCCAAACTGGCGATTTTTGGTGAGAGAGACACTAACAAAATATCTGTGAGGAAAATACCTCAAGACCACAATTGATCATGCTTTGAACTCTGGCTAAACAGGGTTGTACAACCTTCCCCTGCGTGAGCCTCTGCACAGCGTTTGCGCGAGCTCTAACTACTTTGCCTTCGGAACTCACTGAATCCTGCAACTTTGCCTATCTCTGCCTCAGAAAGTGACTCACTTGGCCTTCTAGAGTATATCTTGGCCTTCAGCAACTGAACCAACTCCTCCTCTGGCTAAATCGAACTCTCCCCAGAAACCCTCTACGCATGCCTTGTGCAGTTCCTTGAGGAAAACTCGTCCCTCTTCCAGTTGACTCTTCCAGGATTGGAAAATCCCTCTGGAAATCTACTATGGTACCCCTCAGCCACCTGCTACTCGATCTACTGGCTCAATTTCTCCTACTGAATCACCTGCACTAGAAAATCGAAACTACCCAGATCACTGAGTACCTGCGTTGGTGTGTCCTCCATCTACCCATCGACCTCTTCTTATAACAACCAAGATTAAAACATAATCGATGGCTGAGATTATTTCTGGATCGATCTGTGTGAGTTTCTTGATAATTCACACCTTTCTTAGTTAATACTGATTAATTAACCAATTTTCCTAATTTTAGACTTAGTAAACATTTAAAAATAGGCTTGTAATCTAATTGAGACACTTCTAGGTGGAAATTCCATAATCAATTTCTGGGTTATGGATAACTCTTGTGTTTTAACATCTCCACAAATTTTCGAGACTAGAACACCTTCCTTACTACAAAGACTAACACTCCCTCTTAGTGAGGAAGGTGTTCTAGTGTTGCACCACCGCTACAACACCCTGTTTTTGTATCACCCTCTATCGCGCTGCTGATGGCTAGCCACTGAGACTGCCTACCACTGCCCACCAACCATTGCGCAAACCTGATGTTGCATCCGTGTTGTTGCTAACACTGTTATACTGTTGCCAACTCTGCATCTTTATTGCAACTCCCTCTCATCTGTTGTTGCTGCTACTGCAACTGAGAAGCATGCAAAATACTTTGTCCCTACTACTGAAACAGATTCTCCACCATACCCAATTGTTCTCTAAAGTGGACAAACTTAGCTCACCCTAAAGCTTTCGTGATTATGTCTGCAACCTACTCATCTTTGGGAACATACTGTATTTGGACCGTTCCGCACTGCACACAATCTCTAATGAAATGCCACTAAATATCTATGTATTTCAACCGTCATGAAACACTGGATTTTCAAAGAGCTTGATGCATCTCTAACTATCACAGTAGACATTGGTTGCCTCCATCCTTTGCCTAAACAAGCTTACCAACAACTTCCGAAGCCATATAGCTTCGCACATAGTTGTGCTTGCTGCCATATAATCTGCTTCTACAGAGCTCAGTGCTACTAACTTTTGCTTCCTATTGCACCAAGAAACCATCCCTAATCCAACGTTGAAGCAGTACCCAAAGGTGCTTTTCCTATCCACTGAACTGCCTGCCCAATCTGCACACGAGTGTGGCTATCATGAGTCTTGAAGCCCTTTGGTTGTTCTATGTACACCACTTCCTCTATCACCCCATTCAAGAATGTTATCTTGACGTCCATCTAGTGCATCTTCCACCCCATCTAAGTTGTTAGGGATATAACTAACCAAATAGAAGTGCATCTGGCAACTGGGGCAAAGGTCTCCTCATAATCTATTCCTTCTTTCTGCACATACCCCTTTGCCACGAATCTAGCGTTGTACTTCTCAACATTGTTGTCTGTAGCATACTTGATCTTGTAGATCCAA
Source organism: Pinus taeda (assembly GCA_000404065.3). Classification (NCBI taxonomy): domain Eukaryota; kingdom Viridiplantae; phylum Streptophyta; class Pinopsida; order Pinales; family Pinaceae; genus Pinus; species Pinus taeda. The sequence continues at coordinate 52,376 of APFE031158308.1, read as the reverse complement.
CGATAACCTACAACTGACATGTCCTCAGGCCTTGGCACCACCTCCCGAACATCATTTGTCATGATAGAGTTGTACTCCTCTACCATGGCATCTACCCACACTTGATGTTGTGTAGCCTCCGAAAAGCTGGAAGGTTCTGCAACCTCGGACACCAATGCTTGGTACCTGTCAGGTTGTTTGCACTCTCTCTTGTTCATCCTAGGAGCTCCTATGAACTCCTCTACATCTCTCAATGTCTAACAAACTTCTCTACTCGTTCGAACACTAGTGATAGGAGGTTCAACTAGCTCCTCCTCATCCTGCGTTTGTTGCTTTATTTGTTGTGATCACACTAGGTCCCCTGCACCTAAGGAAATGCTAGTACTAGTTACTATATTGGATCCCTGTAATTGCCCCACTAGAGGTCCTACTAGTTGCGCATGTTGTTGGACCAATAGTCCGTTAGCTGATTATGATCACCTGCAGGCATCTCACGAGATCTCTTGAAAGCTCAGTCCTCTGTGAACTTTACATCCCGTCTCACTACAATCTTCCTATCGCTAGGAATATAGATCATGTATGCCTTTGAGGTTTCATTGTATCCAACGAGGAACCCCTTCCCCGCAGTTTGATCTAACTTCGTGCGCTTCTCATCTAGCAAAAGGCAATAAGCAATGTTGTCGAAAATCCTGAATTGACTAACTTTCGGTTTTTTCCTATGAAGACTCCTTCTCGCGTTTTCTTCCCCACTACTCTATGAGGAGTCCTATTCTGAATATACATTGTTGTGTTACATGCCTCTGCCCATAGAAACCTACGCGGATCTTGGTTATTTAACATTGCTTTTGCAGCCCCAACTATAGTTATGTTTTTCAGCTTTGCTACCCCATTTTGCTGTGAATTATATGGAGGTGTCCACTCCCTATGATGCTTTCCTTCGCACAATAAGCAGTGAAGTCTTTATCAATATACAGTCCACCATTTTCTGAGTGAAGTACCTTGATCTTCCTCCCTATTGTGTTCTCCACGAGAGCCTTAAACTCTTTGAAACGATCAAAAACTTCATCCTTGGTCTTTAAGAAGTAGATACAGATTTTCCTAGAATGGTCATCAATAAAGGTGACGAAATATTCAACTCCACTGAGATATCTAATGGACAACGGGCCACAAATATCTAAGTGTATAATTCCTAACACGCCATCTGCTCTGCTATCACTTCTTAGGAATGATGCCTGAGCATATTTCCCAAGTACACACCCTCTGCACACATCATTGTCTTCTGTGCCAAGTTTTGGAACCCTTATTACTGTTTCTCTGAGCATCTTGAGTGCTCAATGATGTAGATGTCTTGTTCTCCTATGCCATTGCTCATTCAGTTCCTTCCCACTGCTACTGTCACTACATTCCAGTGCCATTGGAGAATCGAGATGCAACTTATACAATATGTTGCTTCGAACTCCAATCTGTCTCACCCTCTTCCAGCTCAGGTGTTTGACAAACACCACCTTCCCTACGAAGTGGACATGATATCCCTTATCCTGTAGTTGGGACAATAAAATCAAGTTCATGCCCAATCCTTGCACATGCAGTACATCTGTAGCGTTGGTATTTGCTCTTAACTCCCTCTGAAAATCGATGGTACTTCTTCCCACTAGAGTACTTCATTATGTTTCCCATCGTAATGCGGAAATCCATTTGCTCTTCATTGTAAATAAAGAAATATTCTCTAACCCCTGTCATGTGAGTTGGCGCTCCACTGTCTATATACCAGACACGTGTGAATCCGAGCCTAATAAGCAAGAAAATTTGTCTTCCAATCTGGAAAATAGCTTTGAAGCCCCTTGAATATCAAATCAATCCATGGTCATACTAGAGAATTTACTGAAGAAAAATGCATACGCTATTCCTCTTCCACCCGACATTGATTTTGCTCTAGCAAACTACTGCAAAAACCATTGTGCCTAGACAAGAAAAAATTGCTCAGCGAAAATATTGGTCTTCCTGCTATCACTGCTACTCGGCTATAGGAATTTTCCCTACCACCTGCACTAGAAAAATTGAACCCTCTGCCCAGCAGTTCGAACTATCTGGCCAACTTCAACGCAAATCAGAAATTTGAACTACCAAACTCCCTTTGAATCTTGACGATTTCTTCCTTTTGCCTTTAGCTTCCTATCCAATAAAATTAGCTTTGAAACCATCTGAAAATTTCAACACTGAAATCCTATTGCAGCAACCGGAATTATTTCTTCTACTTGTTAATTAAATTAGTATTTTATTGCCACGGCAACAACGAAATAACAAACTGCAATCTTCACAAAAATACAATGGAAAATAAAATGTTGGAAATTGAGAAATATGCTAGCACACATAAAATTAACACAGATATTTTTCGACAAATGTCCTTTGAAAAACCCAATGTGGTAAAATTGGTGCAACAGTGAGGGTTTTTATTATTATGCAGCAACAAAATTTTTTAGTACAATAATTTCTCGCCAAACTAGCAATTCTTCTAGACAGAAATACTAACAAAATATCTTTGAGGCAAATACCTCAACACCAAAACTGATCCTGCTCTGAACTATGGCTAAACTGGGTTGTACGACTTGCCCCTGTGTGAGCCTCTGCACAATGATTACACAGGCTCTAATTGCTCTTCCTTCGGTACTCACTAAATCCTGCAGCTTTGTTTATCTCTACCTCAGAAAGTGACTCACTTGGCCTTCTGGAGTATATCATGGCCTTCAATAATTGAACTGAATCCTCCTCTGGCTGAACCAAACTCTCCCCAGAAACCCTTTGTCCAGGCCTTGTGCAAGTTCCTTGAGGAAAACTCGTCCCTCTCCCAACTGACCCTTCCAAGGCTAGAAAAATCCTCCGAAAATCTACTATGTTTCCCCTCTGTCACTAGTTATTCGATCTACCAGCTAAATTTCTCCTATTGACAGCCCTGCACTGAAAAATTGCACTACCCAGATCGCTGAGTATCTGCATTGGCGTGTCCTCCATCTACCCAACAACCTCTTCTTATAATCTCTAGTTGGGTTGCAACAGCCAAAATTAAAACATATTCGATGGCTGAGATTACTTCTGGATCGATCTGTGTGAGTTTCTAGATAATTTGTTAAAATTTCTAAACTGAAATTCTACAACTACAACAACTAATTTATTTCACCTACTTATTATTCACAATAAGTTATTTACAAAATCCCTTCAGTAAATATTAAAATAAATTCTATTGTAATTATCACACAATTACCCAGAGAAAAGATGCATGCACAAGAAGAATTCACATCAACACAGTGGATTTTGGACAATTGTCCCCGGAAAAACCCAATGTGGGAAAACCGGTGCAACAGATGAGGGCTTTATTAATATTCAACAGAAATTGCTTTTACAAGGAATGATTTTACAGAAAAACTAACAAAAAACACCTGAGACTTTTCCCTTTGAGACCTTCTAACACTTTGGATACTTTGCTCCCACTTCTGCGTCACCTCTGTGTCACTCTGTGTGGCCCAACGAGACTCTGAGTGGCTTGACGTTCATTTGTGTCAGCCTGCGTAGGCTCTGTGTCTCCCCTCTGAACTACGTCTCTCTCTGCACTATCTCCCATTGTCCCTGCATCACCTCCTCCTCTGTCACTACCTGTTGTCAATGCCTTCCTCTTCTTCCACCCTACAACTCTTCCAGTTCCTTTGAAATCGATCTCCTCTACTTGAGAATCGATTTTCCTTGAGATATTGAGTATCTGTCGGTGCGTCTCCAAATGATCCTCGAGTATTTTCCTATAATTTTCTTGTTGACGAATCAACCGCTGAGATTAACTCTCTAATCAACGGCTAAAGATTAAAACAGACTCACCCTTATCTTTATTGATACCCATTAATATTTTTATTTTCCTAAGTTTAAACTTAGGAACCCATTAGAAAATATTAATTATTTTGATAACTCCCCATCTGGGTGGAATTTCTCAAAACGATTTCGGTGTCTTGGAGGTCTCATGTGCCTTAGCCTCTCCTCCAAATTTCAATGCTAGAGCACATCCGATGATACCAAAAATCAACACTCCCTCTTAGCGAGGAATGTGCTCTACTAATGTTTCACTATAGAAACATCACACTGATCTTCCACATCGGAACCTATGTTGATGCTTGCCCTAGAGCCTCACATCCCTTGCACTGCTGCTTCCTGCATTGTTGCCCATGACACTCCCACTGCCACTGCTGCACCTGTACTGCAACTCCTTCTCAACATGTTGCATCATGCTGCCTATAGCACTGCCACTGCTAACTGTTGCTCTGCAACTCCTAACATATCCATTTCTGCTACTAAAATGGATTCTTTACCATTCCCATCTTCTCCAAGAAAGAAACAAACTTTGTTCTTCCTAGAGCCTTAGTGAGGATGTCTAACACCTATTCCCCTATAGGAGTGTATCTCAACTGTACTACCCCTCGTTGGACACAGTCTCTGACAAAGTAACACCTGATATCAATGTGCTTCGACCGATCATGAAATACTAGATTCTTAGAGAGCTTGATGCAACTCTGATTATCACACATGATCCTGGTCGCTTCCATCCTTTTCCTGAATAGATTCACAAGCAATTTCCTAAGCCATATAGCTTCGCACGAAGTTGTGCTAGTTGCCATATATTATGCTTCAGCTGAGCTCAAAGCCGCGGATTATTGTTTCCTACTGCATCAGGAGGTCATTCCTGATCCATTGTTGAAACAGTACCTAGTTGTACTTTTCCGATCTACTGAACTTCCAGCCCAATCTATGTCAGTGAACCCACTCAGCCTGATGTCATTGCCTCTAGTGTACAATAGTCCATGCTCGATTGTTCCTTGTATATACCTGAGAACATGTTTGGTTGCTACCTAGTGCACCCTCTTAGGTTCCACCATGAATTGATTGAGGGTGTTGACAACGTAACAAATCGCTAGCCTGGTATTGACCAGATACATCAGGGACCCTATAAGTTGTCTGTACAAGGTGGGATCAATGTCTTTATCTTTTCCACCGTGAACTGATTGAGGGTGTTGACAGCGTAACAAATGCCTGGCTTAGTATTGACCAGATACATCAGGGACCCTATGAGTTGTCTATACAAGGTGGGATCAACGTCTTTATCTTTTGATGCATCAATCTTCTTCCAGTTGGTGATCATTGGAGTAGCTATAGGTATACAGTCTTGCATCCTGAACCTCTTCAAGATTTATGTAGCATATCTCCCTTGTCCAACGAAGATCTCACCCTTTTGTTGCCAAACTTCCAACCCCAGGAAATAATGCAGTTGTCCCAAATCCTTCATGTCGAATTTTGTGGCTATGTTCTTCTTGCAGTCTTTGATGAGCCTGGACGATCCTATCAGGAAGGGATCATCCACATATAACACTAGGATTAGAGGCTCATTCTCTGCAATCAGATAGTAGAGGTAGGGTCTGCGTCACTCTTGACGAACCCCATATTCTGCAAGTAGCCATCAATTCCACCCTACCATGCCCTAGGTCCCTGTTTAAGCCCATACAAGGCTTTCTTAATCTGCATACATGAGATTTCTTCTCGTGTATCTCAAAACCTTCTGGTTGTTCAATGTATACTTCCTCTTTTATTAACCAGTTCAAGAATGTTGCCTTGACATCCATCTGATGAATCTCCCACCCCATCTATGTTGCAAGAGATATCATGGTTCTAATAGAAGTATACCTTGCTATTGGGCCGAAGGTTTCTTCGTAGTCTATCCCTTCCTTTTGAGCATAACCCTTAGCCACAAACCTGGCTCTGTATTTTTCCACACTACCATCTGCATCATATTTGACCTTATAGATCCATCTCGAACCTACCATTCATCTCTCCTAAGGCCTAGGTACCACTTCCCAGACATCATTGACCATTATAGAGTTGTATTCCTCCACCATAGCATCCATCCATACTTGATGTTGAACGGCCTCCTGAAAACTAAAAGGTTTCCCAACCTGAGCTACTAAGGACTGATATCTGTGTAGTTGTCTTCGCTCCCTTTTACTACTCCTGGGTGCACTAATGAAGTCTTCTGCATCCCATAGAATCTGTCGAAGTTCCGGCTCGTTCTTCCACTGGTAGTAAGGACATCTATCAGCTCTTCCTCTTCCTGAGATTCCTCCGGTTCTGAAGCTTTGTCTTCAGGAGAATTTTTGGTACTAGTTTCCACTGGTTGAAGTGGTTTGGCCAACGGCTCGTCTTTCGACTGCTCCTCGGAAGGCATTTCTTGGGGTTTCCTGAAAGCTCTATCCTCCATGAACTTTACATCTCGTCGAACTACTACCTTCCTACTCCCTAGAAGATAGACTATCTATGCCTTAGCATTCTCGCTATATCCCACAAGTTATTCTTTCTCAGCAGTTTGATCTAATTTCTTTCTCTTCTCTTCGGGTATACGACAATACGCTAAACTCTCAAATATCCTGAAATCACTGACTTCAAGTGTATTCTCGGTGAAAACCTTCTCCAGAGTGATTTTGCCCAACGCCCTATGACGAGTCTTGTTCTGGACATAAATTGTCGTGTTGCATGCTTCTTCCCACAAGAATTTAGGCATATCCTGATCATACCACATTTCCCTAGTTGCTTCCACAATAGTCTTGTTTTTCCATTCTGCTACTCCATTCTGCTCCGGATTGTAGGGAGTTCTCTACTCTCTTCTGATGCCTTAGCACAAAAATCACTGAAGTCCTTGTCAACATACTCTCCACCATTGTCTGAGCGCAACACTGTTATCTTCTTTCTCGTCAGATTCTCCACTAGAGCCTTGAACCCTTTGAATCAACCGAAAACCTCATCCTTGGTTTTCAGAAAGTAGATCCAAGTCTTCCTGGAATGGTCATAGATGAAGGTGGCAAAGTATTCGGCACCACTAAGAGCTTTTGTGGACATCAATTCGCAGATGTCTAAGTGTATCAATCCTAGCACACTCTTAGCCCTATTGTTACTTCTGGAAAATGTTGCTTTGGCATACTTTCCCACAGCGCACCCTCTGCATACATCATCTCGTTCAGTACTTAGTTTTGGAACTCCTGCTACTGTTTTCTGGAGAATTCGCAAAGCCCCATGGTGTAAGTGTCCCATCCTACTGTGCCATAGTTCATTCAAATCTTTGTCTCCATTACTGCCTATCAGTGCCATTGGTGATTCTATCTGCAACCTGTACAACCTGTTACTTCTAATTCCAATCTAGGCCTTCTTTTTCCAACTCGGGTGTTTCACATATATTTTCTCCTTAATGAAGAAAATGTCATGGCCCTTGTTCTGAAGTTGAGATACAGAAAGTAAGTTCATCCCCAATCCTGGCACATGCAACACATTGGTTGCCTGAAGTCGCTCTCCTGCTTCGATTTGAAAAACTATAGTACCTCTTCCTACTAGAGTACACTTTGCCTTATTTCCCATGGTGATCTGAAAATTCATTCTTCCTTCCTGATAATCTGAAAAACATTCTCAGATTCCTGTAATATGCCAGGAAGCTCCACTGTCTAGATACCAAACCTCCAAGGAGGCAGAGCTTGCTAAGCAAGTGACTTCTTCTTCCAATCTTGGAGCTAACATAGAATAATCGTAACTTATGTTCCTTGTGCATTCTTCTAGAAATTTGTCCGTGTCCCCTTGAGCGAATGGCTCTGCATCATGCTCTTGACCCATAATCTATTTTCCTCTTGTGTTGTCGGATCTTTGCTCTGATACCATGTGAAAATTTCTAAATTGAAATTCTACTACTTGCAGCAACTAATTTATTTCACCTACTTATTATTCATAATAAGTTATTTACGAAATCCCTTTAGTAAATATTAAAATGAATTCTACTGCAGTTATCACACAATTACCCAAAGAGAAAATACATGCACAAGAACCAATCACATCAACATAGTTAGTTTTGGACAATCGTCCCCGAAAAAACCCAATGTGGGAAAACCAGTGCAACAGAGGAGGGCTTTATTAATCTTCAACAAAAATTGCTTTTACAAGGAATGATTTTACAGAAAAACTGACATAAAAAACTTGAGACTTTTCCCTTTAAGACCTTCTGACACTTTGGAGACCCTACTCCCACTTTTGTGTCACCCCTGCATCACTTTGTGTGGCCCAGCGAGGCTCTGAGTGGCTATGCGTCCCTCTGTGCCGGCCTGCGTAGGCTTTGCGTCTCCCCTTTGGACTGCGTCCCTCTCTGTCTTGTCTCCCACTATCCCTGCGTCACCTCCTCCATTGTCACTACTTGTTGTTGATGCCCTCCTCTTCGTCCACCCTACAACTCTCCCTCTAAAATCGATCTCCTCTACTTAAGAATCGATTTTCCTTGAGATACTGAGTATGCACCGGTGTGTCTCCAAATGATCCTCAAGTCTTCTCTTATACTTTTCCTGTTGACGAATCAACGGCCGAAATTAAGTCTTTATTCAGTGGCTAAGATTAAAATAGACTCGATCCTCATCTCTTAGAAGTTTCTCACCCTTATCTTTATTAATACCCATTAATATTTTTATTTTCCTAAGTTTAAACTTAGGAACCCATTAGAAAATATTAATTATTTTAATAACTCCTCATCCAGGTGCAATTTCTAAAAACAATTTCTGGGTCTTGGAGATCTCATGTGCCTTAGCCTCTCCTCCAAATTTCAATTCTAGAGCACATCCAATGCTACCAATAATCAACATAATTCACACATTTCTCAATTAATATTGGTCAATTAACGAGTTTTTCTAAGTTTAGACTTAGGAAACATTTAAAAATAGGTTAATAATCTAATTGAGACACTTCTAGGTGGAATTTCCATAAACGATTTTTGGGTTATGGAGAACTCTAGTGTTTTTGCCTCTTCACAAAATTTGGAGACTAGAACACCTCTGATGCTACAAAAAGTAATAGAAGACTTTAGAGGAAAATCAACCATGTCTCCATTATTACTAATTTATTTATTTATTTCGCTAAGTTAAAAATTAGGAAGATAATCAAAATTGATTAATTAATTTAATTAAGATTTTACATTCAAAAGAATAAATTGAGCTTCTATTATATTTTACGATCTTATGTTCCTAGCCTCACTGACACCATCTGAGGCTAGAATACCTATCCGAGCTATATTAACCAACACTTCTGCTTAGTGAGGAAGGTGTTCTACATTGTACACCATTGTGCTCCATGCTCACATTTAGAACACTTGTCACCTCATTGCCCATTTCACTATGCCAGAGTTCTCCTGGACTTTTGTTGCAAGCGATGAGTGCAAATTTATCCTCTATCCATCTAGAAAGCTCATCTACAACTATCATTGTCTGCTTCTCGCCCTTCTTGTCACCTTTCTTCTTGTGCAGGCAATTGTTGCAATAATGGCCAAACTCATGACCGCCATAGCACTTGATCTTCGACATGTCCTTCTTCTTTTCCTCCTTGGAGTTGAAGACTCTACTAGATCCCTTCGTCGCTTTTCCCTTGCTCACAAGAGCAACATTCTTGATGTTATCTCCCTTCTGCTCAGAACTGCTTTTAGTACCATTGTTGCCTTCCACAAGGCTCAATCGAAGCTCCTCTTGTGTGAAGTCATTCCACAAGTGTTCTAAACTAGGAAAATCAAATCTTCCACTAAACACTTGCACAAAAACATCCCACTGCTTCTGAAACCTATTCAGGGTTATTCTCACAAGCTCTTTGTCCACAATTTTCTCTCCAATGGCTACTAGCTCATCTCTGACTATCCTGACGTGGGTGAGATAACTGACAACGTTCTCTCCCTTATTTTGTCTTGTGATTTTGAGCTTCTCTCTTAGGACCATTTTCCGATTCATATTTTTATCCTAGAAAAGTTTGTTGATGGCATCCCACATCTTCTTGGCCATATCTTCTTCTGCTAAATGTTGAACTATGTGGTCCTTGACCCAATCTAGAATAATACACCTAGCCTCGGCATCAACCTTCTAGTACTCATGCAGCATCATAAGATATGTTGGTACAGCAATATGTGTCATAACAAACTCCTTTAGCCCATGCTCTTCTAAAATATGAAGGCACCAAACTTTCCAAACACCAAAATTACATGCGCCATCCAACCTAACTTGGTCCCTCAATCCTACTAAAGCCAATACTGAAGCCCTCGAGAGAAAATAAAAATAACATCTCTTCTACTACCTAACAAAAGCACTTGGAAAACCTCATGGTCTCCCTCTACAAGTGACCTCAGCTTCTCTAAGAATTTTCGTCTATCTTGGAAATCAATAAGGCCCACACATGTGCCCTTTGGCTAGCCAATTGACCTCACGACATTGCCTCTGGAAGACCCGTCCTCCTCAAAAAGACTCGATCTTACCTTCTCAGCCCTCCTAGAGTATTTTGGCCCTCAAGACGACATTAACACCTTCACATGCAGCTAGATCTGTGCAACACAACCCTCCAGGAACTCTTCCAGCCTAACTGAAAATCTTGGCCTCTCCTGCAAAAAATAACACTGATAAAACTCCTCCAAGTAAATTTGGAACAGACTACAGAAAATAATCTGGTTATTAAACCCTTGGCTTTCTCTTCCAAACACCTGCGCTGATCTACAACGATATGTGCTTCATATTTGCTCTAATACCATATGAAAAATCGCTTATTGCAATCAACTAGTAATTATCCAATGTATTTAATTATTAGCAAAATTATTAAACTACAAATACTGAATAAAAACATGATTGCAATATTCACAAAAATAAACTGCGGAAACTTTGATAGAAAACCAATCACAAAATGGAGACAAGTATTTTTGGACAAAACGTCACTGGAAAAACCTCAAAGGGAAAACCAATTCTTCAAATCTGAAAGTTTTATTAATCTTCAACAAATTCTGTAATTGATGAATATTACAATACTGCTTGCCAAACCCTGGCAAAGCTCCGAAAAAATATTTCTTCACCTCCACAAGTCGATTTGACCACTGGAAGGCTCACAGCCTCCCTCTACAACCTGACATAGCCTCTCCTGGCAAATACGGCATGTATGGCCTCACATGTGTGGCTCCCGGACCCTCTAATGTTCACAGCCTAGACGGAATTAGCCTCTTGTCTCTGTTGCCAACTTGTATGGCCCTCTTAGCAATTTGTACATCTTCCTGGTAATTTGTACGACCTCCTCTTGGCAATATCGACCTCCACAAGGAATCTTAGCCTCTTTCAGAGGAAACTTGTCCCATCCTAGAACTTTCATGACCTCAATAACTCAACCTCCTTGTCTGCAGAACAAACACTAGTTGAATTTCTCCTCTGAATCTGGGAAACTGGAATAATACTAATGAAAGAAAACCTCAGAAAATATTCGTTGCTTCAACTATTGTTTAAACCCTCACTGGTGCCAAATCTCAATGATCATTATTGATCTCCAAAGTTGTCCATTGACTTCCTTTACAATCTCTTGTTGCCAAGATCTAGATCTAAAATGATCTAATCGATGGCTAAGATCACGTAGAAACTTTACTAGAAGTCTATACAGGAAAATCAACCATGTCTCAATTATTACTAATTAATTAATCTATTTCCCTATGTTAAAACTTAGGAAAATAATTAAAAGGGATTAGTTAATTTAATCAAGACATTTACATTCAGAAGAATAATGTGGGTTTGGAGATATTTTATGCTCTTGTGTTCCTAGCCTCACTAACACCATCTAAGGCTACAACCCCTGTCTGAGCTACATCAACCAACACCATGTTTTATGCAAAAAGGTAAGACCAAAAAGAAAAGGCATGTGACAAAGAGAAATAGCACCATGTATCAAAGCTAGTGTTGAGAATATCGCGATTTAGTCATGATAAAATCGGGAAATCACAATTTTTTCAAAGCCCCGATTTTTATGGCAATTTTTCCTCAGTGATAAAAATGCAATTTAATCGTAAAAATCACGATTAAATCGTGAATCGACGTGAAAAAATCATCTGTGCACACTCAGGCATGTTTATAAAGTTTTTTCATTGTTTTTTTATGTTATTTTGCAAACAAAGATCCAGTTAGAGAGAAAATGAGGAGGAGAAGGAATCCACTAAGCTGGGAGAGGACAAAATCGATGGTATTTAGGATCCCACTCAAAGAAAATTAGATTGTAGATTGACTTTCCTCAACATGCCACTTATTTGCAAGTATGGGCATCAAATTTCTTTTTTTTGTTTTCTCCTTGTTTTTCCTTGGGTTTCAGTCACCCATTTATTTTCCATGATTTTGCTAGGTCAAGGAATGCATTTTTCTCCGTTATTGTCATTGAGTAGAGAAGCTTTTTTATTTTCAAAATGTTGATTTTTATTTTTTATTTTTAATTCTTCTTCTGCCCTAGGTTCAATCTTACATTAAAGAATTCCATAAACATGCCAACACATTTGGAACCTAAGTGGGAATATGGTGAACCTGATGGGGGGTTAAATAGACAAAATTTGAGTTGCAAGATGTGTGGGGAGCATATGACAAGGGGAATATTCCAATTGAAATACCATCTTGAACAAATTCCGGGACATGAAGTAGGACTTTGCCTAAAGGCATCTCCATAAATCCTCTGTATTGCCATCAAAAGAATACATGTTAAAGAGTCGGCCAAAATTAACAAGGAAGTTATGAAGACTCAAATGAAAAGGGGTGGAGTGGTGGTAGGTGACCATGAGAATGGTTCTTCTTTAGCATCAACTTCTACAATCAACCCTAATATCTGTTGGGTTGCGCTAAGCAAAATCTAAAGACCCCATGACCCAAAGTACAGGGCACTTACAAATATTTCAAAAAGTCTAAAAGTCAGCAAGAACATGTTGACCTCTTCTCTCTCCTCTCCCGAGATTTCTTCTCTCTCAAATTTCACAACCCTCTAGGGAATTATATTAAATGTCCCTACCATGAGGACCTTTTGTAAAAGGCCTAGGAAACTTGGGACTCAATCGTCAAGTCAATACACTCTATAGTGTTTTTTTCACATGGCTAATTATTTTTGCTTCCAACCATTCGCTGAGTTATCTCACTCACCTACCTCCAAAGTTGGAGTGACAGCTTGATGATTGAGCCTTGCGTCCGTCCTAGTGCCTAGAGTCGATGTATCTTACCATACTAGGACATATCTAAAGTGTCGCAAAATTTGACTAGGTTTTGATGGCAGTTTTTAATTATTAAAAATTCCCGCAAGACAGGATTGTTAATTAAATTATCCAAAAATTGTAAATAACTACGCCTAGAAGATGTTGGGGGCATATAAATACATAAAATGTTATCCACCCAACATTATCCAAGGGCCACCTTTGAGGGTCAAAAAATGACTTCCACCCCCTCAAAACCCACTTTTCCTATGTTAGTGGCATAAAGTGGTGAAAATTTTGAAAAAAATTAATCAATGGTGAACAAAATAAATGTCACCAAATAAGAAATGACATGGAAAATAATGATCAAGGCAAAGATCAATGAAAGGTTCATTTTGGGGCTAATTTGGCAGCCTAGTCAACACATTAAAGTGGATCCTCATAGGGGTTGAGTTCATAGCCAGATGGGGAGCTCGAGTTGGTTGTCTCCTTCAAAAAAGTCAGTAAACTTTGATGGAATATTAAGAGCAGTTAACTATCAGTTCAAGTGGAGTTGACTATCCCAAACGGCAGGTTGCCTATAAGGTTAGTGGGGGGCAAATCTGTCACTTAAGACAGATCTTGTCCCCCACTTATTGGCAGTGAGAAATAGCGCTATACGCAGCATGTTTTCGCATTGGTTAGTGGGGGACAGCATGTCTGATCTTGTCCCCCACTCCAACTCATACAATGGATTGAGATGCCACTTCCTACAAAAGTCTACATAGGCAGTTCTAAGAGGTTGTGCTCGTAGCGAACAAAGATACACATCAATTACTTGGCAGTCGAGTTTTGGTTAGCAGATTCGCTTGATGGTGCAAATCAGTTAATGGAGGAGTTGTTCCCCATTCTAGTAGTCATCTGCCCACATGTCAGGCAACCAATTTCATATGTTGTCTGTGTTAACCTTCAGCACACAACAGTTGAATAACACTTGCCTGGAGGCTTGGATACCGGAAATGCCTAGCACAAACTTTAGAAACATTGTTCATTGTTTCAGAAATGGATTCGGGTACAAAATGGATTTGAAATGACCTTGAAACATTTGCAAACCATTTCAGGTTTTCCGGAAATGTTGAATCCAATTTCAGGTCGTTTCAGGAAATTTGAACAGTTTTGGATCTCTTTCTGGAAATCTGGATACGGATTTAAGAAAATCATGATCTGTATCCAAATTTCCAGAAAGGGATCCACCCAAAAACACCCACACAAATGGAATGGTTACCAGTGCGTGGGTGTATCAAACATGGCAGAAGAAAAAGAAAAAAATCCAACTCAATCGTTTCTTCTCGATGAACAGGTAGGTTTCGGTCTTTTTCCAAAAAATTAATTCCCACTAGAATATAAATGAATATGTTTCTCTGTCTTTTTCCAAAATAATTAATTCCAACTAGAATATAAATGAATAATCAATCCAGAATTGATAGATTCGATTATGATGATTGACTGTTTGTAAGAGCCTTTATGGTTATCCTCCTCCTTAGACAAAAGATACATATCACAGATTGGACAACTAGTCTGGCAATACCTCTTTTCAAGAGCGGTGATGTCAATAATCCCTCCAATTATAGGACCATCATGATAAACCTTTGTTTGCAAAGCTATTTGGAAGCATGCTAGAAAGCAAAATTAGCAATTGGGCAGAAGAAAGAGATAAGCGTGCTAAAGGGCAAGCAGGTTTTAGACCTAAACATTCCACAGTTGATCATTGTATAACTTTAAGGCACATCATTGAAAAAGTTTGGGAGAAAAGGAAGAAGTCTTTTGTTGCTTTGTTGATTTCAGAAAAGCGTTTGACTCGGTTCCTAGGGATAAGCTTTGGCACAGAATGGAGGAACTTGGGGTTCCTAAACATTTCAGAGCAGTTGTGCATAGGCTTTATGAAGAGGTGAAAGTCAAAATTAGAACTTCAGTAGGCATTTCTGAAAGTTTTAGAAGCGATATCGGGGTCAAGCAAGGTTTCCCACTATCTCCTACCCTTTTTGGTTTATATATCAACAAGCTTGAAGAGTGGTTAAATTCGCAACGGGGTGATGGTATATATTTGCGCAATTTTGTGATAAGGCTTCTTTTGTATGCAGATGACTTTATTCTAAATGCTAAATCGACTCTTGGTTTGCAAGAGCACTTACCATCCCTTGAGAATTTTTGTAGAAGTGTGGGGATGCAAGTCAATATCAGCAAAACGAAAGTAGTGGCCTTCTCTAAGAAAAGAAAACATAACCAGCATAAGTTCTACATTGAAGGCAACATTCTGGAAGAAGTTGCGGATTGCAAATACTTCGGAATTGACTTCAACAGAAATTTAAGTTGGAATGGTTGTAGAAAGAAAAGAACTTTGGGGGGTTGAAAGCATTTTATGCTTTTCAAAATAGGTGTAGAGAAGCAGAGTTACGGGACTAGAAAACCACTCAAACTCTTTTTGGGCTTCTAGTGATTCCGGTGATTCTCTATGGTTGTGAAGTATGGGCCAGCAGTATATCCAAGATGCAGTTGAGACAAATTGAGAAAATTCAGATGTGTTTGATTACAAACAAATTTAAAATTAAAAGTGCAGTTCCTTATGATATCTTGTTAAGTGAAAAAAGGAGTGCTCCTATTGAAGCAATTGCTATGGTGCGAGTCATAAGGTATTTAAAAAAAATTGAGCAAATGGAAGAGGGTAGATGGCCTAAGGTTGTCTTTAACGATAGATTGTGCAAGGGCAAAAAAACTTGGATGCAGCAAAATAACAAATGGTTAAGTAAATGGGGTATTTGCTTGAACGTGTGTCCCATAAATAGCAAAGAGATAAAAGCTTTTGTTATGGAAAAGTTCCACAAGCATACTTGGGATAAGGAGCTAGGAAGAAAGAAAAATTACTATATTCAAGTGTTTAATCCCACTCATAGTCATCAACCAAAAGCATACATAGAGGCCAATATCTCTTGGAGAGACAAAATTCTTACCGCTCAGTTAAGGACTAAGTCTCATCAACTCCGTTGTGAAACAGGGCACTGGAAAAGGCCAAAGGAAGTATGGGGGGAAAGAGTATGCATTTTTTGTTCTTCTGGAAAAGTGGAAATAGAAAAACATTTCATTTTAGAATGTGAGGCCTTCAAAGACAACAGGGAAAGTTATGCAGATATGTTGGCAACTAGCTCTTGGGATAATCTATTTAGCGAGGGGTTTGTCGAAAAGCTGGGAGCATTTATTTTGAAGCTTCACAGGAAAGGGGCCGAATACATCAAGCAGATGAAGAAGCAATCTATCCCATAGGCTACCTTTAGCCTCATGGACATTAAAATAATTTATTTCTTTCTCCTTTCTTTCAAAAAAGTTGTTATGCAAGAATATAAAGTAATAATCAATCCAGAATTGGCAGATTAGATTACAATGATTGATTGTTTGTCAGAACCTTCATAGTTTTCGTCCTCCATAGACATAAAATACATATCACAAAAGTTGTTATGCAATAAGTTTTCATATCAAATTTGTTTTGATATGAGATGTATCTCATCAAAGTTCAAACCTACCTATATCGTTTATGCAAGATGCGTAGAGTACGCATCTATGTTAGGTTTGCAAGTAATTAGAGTTCGAAGTGCCCATCACATTTATAACTTTTATTTTATTTTTTGCACTCATGGATCTACTAGATCTATTTGTTTTCCTTGTCTTCCTTTATTTTTAATTGGGTATGATAAAATGTTTGTTATTCTTCCATTGTCACAGAGAACTCTGATAATTAATTTTGGCACGCAAAAAGAAGTGATTAGTGCATACCTAATATGGGCCAAAAAATAAATAAATCTGCCACAGTTCAATTCTCCTTTTTAGATGAAGATGTAGTTTCCTTTTTCTTTTTCTAAAATAAGTAACATTGGATAGGATAGAAATATATGTTTGTCTTTTTCTAAATTAGTTAAGGCATGATGAGATAGAAATAAATAAATAATCCCTAATTGGTAAAGTAAATCATATTGCTCGTTTGTAACAGCTTTAATAGTTTCCTTTGGTAAAGTAGATTACATTGATTGTTGTTCACAACTTTAATAAATTGATGATGATTTATTAAAGTTTATGTTGACAGTTGAATTCATGATGAATGTTGAATTCACGATAATGATTTTTAATTTTTGGATATAGAATCTAGATTCTAAAAGATGAATGGTAATATGAAATTCTTATTTTGTTATATGTGCGTATGTGTGCGCGTGCGCGCCGTTTCTTGTCATATCGTATCCGGACTTTTTTAAAATTTGTCATATCCATATCCGTTTCAATGCAACTGCTAGTTCAGTGGGATATTGCTCCCACTTATGCCCCACCTATTTCACACTTGTTGAACTTCAAAGGTACAATATCTCACTAAAGAAGGACATGTGTAGTTCTTTTGGGTGCCACCTATAGCACTCCAACAATAGTTATGCTACCACTTGGATAGCTCAATGCATTGGGATTCACACCACTATCGCCACTTGTTTCATTGGATCTTCATTGGGATTTGCTCCCGAGTTTGTATAAAGAGACTCATTGGGCCCTCTCATTGTATGGTTGGAAGCTGGAAGCTTGTTGTAACTCTATCAAACTTTTTATTCAATTAATAGTAAGTAAATTCTTTGGAGGTCTCCATGTTGGGTTTTATGTTGTTTCTCCTTGTAGCATGAGGTAACATGCTATTTTTTTCATTCAATTCTTCTCTACATTGCAGCTATTTTTGTGTTATAGCCTAAGGGCATTCTTGTCTAGGGAAGGAAAGCTACAATTATTGGTAGTTTTCCTTGGGCTTGCACATATCCTAAGCTTAGTTGAAATTGTATGTTCTCGGTTGAACAACAAATCCAACTTTGCCATCATATGGCAAGTTCCCATTGACACTAACATTTGGCTTTGCAAGATTGTGGTTGTATTGAAAAAGGTTACCAGTCGCATTGGAGTTCGGAATGTCCTTTGCTAGACTAGCCATCTCCATTGATTTCAAGGCGCACATAATTCATAAGAGCCAAACACTTTCCAAATTGATTCAAAGAAGAAAGATCAAGAGGGTATTTCCATAAGCCTCTATATATTCTTCCCTTTATCACTTAAAACCTAGATATTTTTGGGTTGCTTATCTGTGCTCATATCGAAAATCTAGAGCCCCTAGGCGCTTCCAAGGCTGATTTTAAATATCAGTCCCATTTTTGTCCAAGGAAACCAAGATTGTCTTCTCTCCTTGGGCAAACAAAGCTTCCTCTTTTTAGATCATTAACATAAAAAAATTGAGAAGTCTTAGAGTCTAAAGTACCTCATGTTTGCTTTCAATTTTCCATAAGAAATTGGGCTATACTAACTTGGGTACTTGGCTGCCTTGTTCACAGGTTCATAGGGCAGAACTGATAGCAAGGAAACCCTCCCTCTGAACTCACTTGTGGACTGTTTCGTTAAGAGACTTGAAGGCAGTGAATCAGTCTTCTTTAGGGACTGATGTGACACCCTTGCAAAAACATTTTACTTGCTGAGCATGGGAATATCTGGTCTTCCCTTTTCAGAGATGATATTAAGCAGCAAAAGACCACCTTTTTGCAGAATTTCTCTACCGAAGAACACTGCCTTTTTAGCAAATAGTAGGCATACTTGTCCTCACTGTAAGAGATTGATATTTTGTAATTTTATTGGCAAGCCTCACTGTCTTTTAAGGAAGATTTATCAATCATATTTTGTGACAAAGAGGTAAAGTCTATTTGATATATCATTAACCAACACTTTGCCAGATTCATAGCATTTTTTTGTAAGTAGACTTGGAAGAGATGTTTTTCCCTTTTGAGGGACAATTTGTAAACTTTACCAAGAGATTTTCGATTTTCTCATCCTCATCATATAAATAACTTTTTATTTTGGTAGCTTGGGGCCTTTTTCCCTTGGCACCCCACTCTTCCCCATTTGGGGAAGGTCTTCATGTGCTTGATTGAATGGTTTGCTTCATCACTCTAACACTAAAGTAGAGTATACTAGTTGCAATCCTTCCATTCACTTTTAATTTCACAGTTCACAGTCTCCAAAATTTACATGCATGCTTTTCGAATGAGTCTCATGAACTATATTTCATCTATCTTTTCTTGCAATTAACTATAGTTTATAGATTGCTCTATTGCAATTCCATTAGCTTACTTGCTCATAAGTTGTTATTGTTCCTTTTCAAGGCATCTTTATCATAAGTTTCGTAACTGCAATCCTTTCATTTTCTTTTAGTTATGCAATTACTTTAGTTCAGTCTTTTAATTTATTTGTTCCATTAGGTTTAAGTTCTCTTGCATTTAGGGAAATTAACCTCAAGTTTAACTGGTCGTATGGTTTAATAGGGCTCCTTTTCACCCATTTCCTTTTCCAAACTTGGAGATGGTAAACACTCAACTTGCTAAATCAGATTGGGGAAGCCCAATGTTGGATCTACTTGTGAGTGGGCTGACTTGAGAAACCAAGTGGATGCTCATTAATGAAGCAAAGCTTCTCCACGTCAGATTTCCTTGCTGCGATCCTTATCTTTGCTAGGTTAAAATTTTGGAGGAAAATATTCACATTCAATGTTATGAACCCAACTCACAAAAAGATACAAAAGATAGATGAATGCCTTAGAAATAAGCCTCTTCGAGGAGACAACCTCCTTTACATTACACAAATGAACAATTCTTAGATGATACAAATGACAAGACCTCCTTTCTATATATACAAGTCTAAGGGGTCATAATACAATCAGAGCCGACACAACAATAATAATGTAAGGGCACAATAATAACAATATGGGGACTACATGGGTACAACAATATAATAAGGAGGTTGTACTAATAACAATAAGGGGTTACACTAGGAGTATAGCGGCCTAACATGCCCCTCCTTCAAAAAGTGTTATCCTCAGCGTTTGAGTAGTTCTTGATGCTCCTGTATAAAATTATTCTCCTCTTATGTGGAATCTTCAGCAAATAAGTTCTTCCACTTGATGAGATACTCTGAAATTGATCACTTTCGTAGTTGTCGAGTTCCTGTTTTTGTCACTGCTCCAGGCTCCAATATGATTTTTCCTTCCTCATCAAGTTCTGGCCATATTGTTTGAACTAGGATCTTCTGCAACTTTTGAATGAGTGCCCACACTTCTTCATATTTCTTCCATTCATACCTTATTTCGGTTATCCAATCTAGTTGGATAATAGAAATGGCGCACAACAATGCTTCCATATCCTCGTCCTTTCTTGAGAGTGCATCTGCCACAACATTTTGCTTCCCTTTTTTGTAGATGATTTCAAAGTCATAACCCAACATCTTTGTGACCCATTTTTGTTGCTCTTCCGATGATAATATTTGTTCTAAAAAATATTTAATGCTATTATGATCCGTTTTTACCTTGAAGTGTCTTCCCATTAGGTAAGGTCGCCATTTTTCAAGTGTGTGTAATATTGCCAACATTTCCTTCTCATAAATAGCTTTCTTGAGGGACATTTGTTTGTATGTATGTAACCATAAAAATACCCAATCGCCTACATCAAAACTTATTTCATTGCGATGTTGATCTGCCTGTTGTTTCATTTGATTCTGCACCAAAGTGGCATTATCCTTTAAAAGTTGGAGAACTTGTTGTTGATGCTCGATGTGATATTTCACTACTTGAATCTTTTTCTTCTTGATATGTCCTTCTATCTTGAGAGTTTTAGGAGTGATAATTTCTTCCAATGCATTACAAGATATGGTCGGATTCATTTCTTAATGCTCCATGCGATCTATCACTTCTTGAACATTTATCTTCTTGATATGTCCTTCTATCTTGATAGTTTGAGTGGTGATTCCGGCCATTGCATTACAAGATATGGTCGGATTCATTTCTTATTTCTTGATGCGGTCTTTCACTTCTTGAACCTTTTTCTTCTTGATATATCCTTCTATCTTAAGAATATGAGGAGTAGTAATTCTTTCTAATGCTTTACAAGATATGGTCGGATTCATTTCTTCTTTCTCTGGAGTTGGTCCCTGGTGTATATACTCTTCTTTTGACGTTTCTTGATCATTTTCTTCCTCCTCTCAACAATCAATGTAAAATAATTTCTTCTCAGCACACTTATGACCTTTAATGTATTTGTTATCACAATTGTAACAAAGCCCTTTTTCTCTTTTTTCTTCCAATTGTTGTGGCGTATCCCTTGTAGGTTGTGGCAATATAGGAGAAACAACACTTCCATCTTTATAGTTGTGAGGGATAGACTTCCTTGTTGCCATAATTTTGCTTTCCACTTTGTAACAAAGCCCTTTTGCTCTTTTTTCTTCCAATTGTTGTGGCGTTGCTCTAAATAAGGTGTTGCTCTTTTTATCCTCATAATGTGCTATAATTGCCTCCATGAAAATTGCCCACGTAACAAGTGGTTTACAGAACAAAATCCTTTATACCATAAAAATTGATCTTGTTCTAAATATGAAGATACAATACATACCTTTTGTAATAGTGGTACACCATGTAGATCAAAATATTTCTCCATCTGTAGTATCCAATTTAACACATCCTTGCCATCAAACTTCCTCATCTCTATTTTTCTTGATTTTAGGAGCTCGTTCTTGAAACGACTGTAACTCTGTAATTTCAAATCTCCAAGTTCTAAAATTTCTTCCTGTAGTAGCTCTCTAAGTTCTCTTTCTAACCCCGCAAGTCTGATGAAAATTTGATTATCTAAAAAAGAGTTATGCCAAATCTCCCGCGGTGACCTAATTATAGACTAGTTCAGTAGAGAGAACTTGTACAACGTGCCACGTCTCACTGTTTCGATCTTAGTACATGAAACTAACATACAAAAAACTACAGGAAGTTCTCTTTCTGAAACTTCTTATGAAATTTCAATCTGATGCTCAAAACACAAGTTATGACGATTTTCCCCTGGTCGCCTGTTTGGAATGTAATTCGGGAGTCTGCAAAGTCTCTAACTTCCTCAAATCATATCTACGAAAATATATAGAGACAAAATCTGCAATTCGGACCCGAGGTTCAGACCGATTTCTTCTCAAATGGGCTTTTTGTTTCACTTCTGAAACGTCACAGAAAAAAGTTATAGTGAAAATGCCACGATGACCTGTTTTAGATGAAATTTTGGAGCTTGCAAAAACCCTAACTTCCTCAAATCATATATCCGAAAATATAGTGACACAAGATCTGAAATTTGGACTCCAGGTTTAGCACGATTTCGTCTCAAATGGGTTTTTTTTTAGCTTCTAAAACGTCGCAGAAAAAGGTTATAGCGAAAATGCCAGGATGATTTGTTTGGAGCAACGAAACCCTAGAATCCAAAGCTCTGATACCAAATGTTATGAACCCAACTCACAAAAAGATACAAAAGATAGATGAACACCTTAGAAATAAGCCTCTTCAAGGAGGCAACCTCCTTTACATTACACAAAAGAACAAATTCTTAGATGATACAAATGACAAGACCTCCTTTCTATATATAGGAGTCTAAGGGGTCATAATATAATCAGAGCCAACACAACAATAATAATGTAAGGGTACAATAATAACAATAGTGGGCTTCTATGGGGCACAATAATAACAATATGGGGACTACATCGATACAACAATATAATAAGGGGGTTGCACTAATAACAATAAGGGGTTACACTAGTAGTATAGGGGGCTAACATTCAATTAGATGAAATTTCTCTAATTTACACTAACTCAAAAGACATCCTAATTAATTCTAAAATGAACCAAGAGGCAATGCATCAGACTTTACATTTCGCATTGTGTACTTGATATCATTGCTTTTGCTTTCACGAGTCGATTTACAATCTCAAAGCACTTTATTTCAAGTGACTGTTATTTTCAAGTACTTTGTTTTAACTTTTCGATCCTTTCATTTCCAAGTACTTTAATTTTCCTTCAAGCACCTATTTGGATTATTGGCACTAATTTCCTATTGATCATATTTTTATGTTGCTTAAGTATTTCATTTATTGGTTTCACACTCTTATACATATTTCTTCATGAATGATGGTTATGCACTTGTGAGTGCATTTATTTTGAAGCACATGTGATGGTTTATTTTGTTGATGGTGAATTGTAAATTGGTCTAACTCATATTAACTCCTAGAACTAGCTTAGCACAATAATAATCAAGCCTTAGTTTTATCCTTTAGGGACTAACCCCCCAGCTTCACTAGGAGTTTGCCTAGATGGAGGAGTTGCGAATTGGGTGACAGCCCCAACTTGCAACTTGCCCCCAAGGCCACACCAAGTGGAGTTAGATACTTTCTCCACGATAATCCTAGGTGTGGATTTAGGCAGAACAAGCCCCATAGCTACCTCATCATCTTTTGTTCCTAGAACAACACTTGATGCACAGATGTCTATCAGGTCAACACTTAAAAAAACAGATAAGGAAGAAGCTGACAAGCCAGTGGCTAAGTGTTTTCTATGGAGTGGCACTCCCTTCAACATTGCTAGGAACAATCCATTTTATTAGCCTATGGTTGATGTTATTATTATTGTTGGCCCGGGGTACAAAGCCCCTTCCTATGATGATTCGAGAGGGCCTATTCTTCAAAATAAAAAGACTAAATGCACTGCAAGACTGGAGGAATTCGGGGCATCATGGGAAAACTTGAGATTCATTGTGATGTTAGATGGTTGGGTTGATCAAAAGGATGGATCCCTTATTAACTTCTTGGTTCATTGTCTCAAAGGAATATTGCTTATGAAATTTGTTGATGCATCTACACATATCAAAGATGCAGGATTATTATATGATTTCTTGAACATGTTCATTCAGAAGGTAGGTCCACGAGATGTTCTCTAGATCATCACAAGCAATGTTGCAAATTATGTCACTGCTGGCAAGATGCTTATGGAGAGGCATCCTAACTTTTTTTTGGACACCTTCTGTTGCACAATATATTGTCTTGATGTTGAAGGACTTAAAAAAAATTCGTTAACTCGGGGATATTGTTGAATCATCAAAAAGCATAACAAAATTTAGATATAATCAAGCATTTATGCTTTGCTTGATGAGAAGATTCAACAATAACAAGGAGTTGGTGCGCCTCACCTTGCTATTACAGAGTTTTCCACTAGCTTCATATCTCTTCAATCTCTCTTGAATTCTAAGTGGGATGTGAAGAGAATTTTTCGTTCAGAGGAGTGGTGTGCTTTATTATTTCGCTGTAAACGGGAGGGAGAGGTCATATGCAGGCTACTTTCAGGAGAGCTTTTGGGCAAGAGTGCAAGAGGTGTGTATCATCACTGAACCTTTGGTAAAAGTTCTTCGATTAGTAGATGGAGACAATCCCGCAATGGGCTACTTTTATGAGGCCATGGGTAGGGACAAAGAATCCATTCATAGCTATTATGAGGATAGGGGGAATGAGGGGTTTGAGAAACAACAACTCATACGGAGTGTGATTGATGAGAAATGGAACAATACACTCTATCGTCCCATTCGTGTTGCAGGGATCTACCTTAACCTTGCATTTTCTTACTCCTCTGATTTCATAATTGATGTTGAGGTTATCGATGGATCATTTACTTGTGTTCAAAATATAATGTCATCTCTAGCGAAACATGCAAAGAATTCTGAAGAAATGGAGATATACGAGATGTCAGGTAGCACATTTAGCTTTGACATGGCTATCCAAGATAAGAAGACCAAAATGCCAAGAAAGATTTAGTTTGCTTCAAATTTCATTATATCTTCATACTTTGCTTGAACTTTCAAATTTCATTTTTTTCGTATGTTTCTCCTATTTGTTGTAGATGTATGGTGGACAAGCTATGGTGGCAGAATACCCAATCTCCAAAACCTTTCCATTCAATTGTTAATCCCAACATGTAGCTCCTCCAAATGTGAGCACAACTGAAGTGTGTTACCCACCACCTGTGGGTGATATCCATGGGGGGAGAGGGGGGGGATTTTTTCTCCTAGATGGTCCTCAACTGGCAACCAGCAGCCCCTTGCAGCCACCAGATAGCTTGATGTGCCACTATCTTCACTACCTGAACCAGCCATATGCTCCCTTGCCCATCTATTATGATCGTAACTTTGAAGGTGGTCCTTCCAACCCCGAAGATCTGGCTTTTCATTTTGTAGTTGAGTATTTTGTTTACTTATCATGGACACTTTTGAGCATGGATTAGCTGGGGGATTCGACGAAAAGAGTGGTTTTGATATGTGCTCCTATCTCCTTTGTCCAATTTGATGCTTAACCTTCTATCCTAATCCAGTGGGATCCTCTTTACTTGCTACTAGCTTTAGGGGTGGCAGTACATGGGAAACCCTGATTTTGGTTGCGTGCTCTGCTTCCCGACACCATACACATCGCTCCTCTTTGCTCATTATAACCCCTTTCACCATATTTCCCATTTGGTTCCACATTTGTCCACTAGGTCCACAAGGGGTTAGCCTCCACCTCCCCTTGTCCACACTTTGGGTCGGGCTTATAATGATGCCTCGAAGGTTGATGCAGCTAAAAAGAAAGGAAAAAGCATAATTTGGCCACTCTCAACAGGAAACATACCACAAAATGCAAAAAGATGGTTGGGACATACAAATTTAGCACTTGGGAAAAAGCCAAACATGAGCCCTACCCCTATCACTATGGCCATCACCCTGGTTCCTAGGGCCCCTCATATCCTCATTAAGGGACCCATGATTATCCCAACCCCTGGTGGGCGATGAACTACCCCACCTAAAGGGGGTATTCATTGTTATATCTTACACGTCACGCTCTCATCCCCTGGAGCCCTCGGCAGTTATAAAAGAAAAATCAATAAAAGGAAAAAAACAGATGAAAAAGGGTGGAAAAACAACGATCAGGGTAACTCATGTACCACGATTGCTCCCTCTTTCATTCATACACACAAGTGTAGGCTTACCCTATCATAGCTACCCTTGTACGGTGCCAGGTGACTTGGAGCCCTTCCCACACCCCTTGTACTAGGGGTATTCATTGTTATATCTTACACATCATGCTCTCATCCCCTAGAGCCCTCAGCAATTATAAAAGAAAAATCAATAAAAGGAAAAAAAACATATGAAAAAGGGTGGAAAAACAAAGATCAAGGTAACTCATGTACCACGATTGCTCCCTCCTTCATTCATACACACACGTGTAGGCTTTCCCTATCATAGCTACCCTTGTACTATGGCATGTGAATTGGAGCCTTCCCATGATGCCCCACTTCGTTCCATCATTCTATCACATGCCACTTTCCATTCGTTGCATGTACCATGGACATGCCACTTCCCATAGAGGCTAAAACCACCTAATAAGGTCCTTGGCTAGCCTTCTCCTTGAACTTGGAGACACTTGCACGTTCTAAAGCCCATTATGAAAGGGCATGCCGCTCTGAAGTGTCCACTTGGTTCCATGATTTGTAAGCTCATTTACTCAATTGCACTAATGCTTGATAGTATTGGAAGGTGAAGGGACGCATTGGATCATATGCAAGATTGCAGGTTGGTCTTCATCTTCGGTTTTGTCTTTCTATATGGGGTTCAAGTACTCTAGAAGGTCATATTGACATTTGTAGGGTAAGCGTTGAAAGCCATGGGCCTCCACCATAGCAGAGCGCAGATTGCCACTTCATGGGATCCTTTGGTTCCACTCATTGCTTGCTTGTGTTCCATTTATTTGATGATGATGATGTACCTAGACCACCTTGCCTAGTCGGCTACACTCTTGCACCACACACTTGGCAGTTGATCCAGGGCCGAGATGAGGATGTGTCTCACCATGGGAAACAAAGGGAGGGCTTGCATCATCCTTCCAACCCTTACAAATGGGATACAGGTTGGTTCGATCCATTTGGAGACCCATAAGGATGTATTGTGTCCACATAGCCACTTAGAGGCACGACAGATCATTTGCTTGGATATCAAGGTGCCACCCCCTTTATCACTATGTTTGGAGCCCATCCATTCATTTTGGCACACATTAAACTCCACTAGACCTCTTCAATGACCCTTCGACCTATTGTAGCTATCATTTTTCCACTGTTGCGAACATCAGCATCGGGATAAAATTGACAAGGGTCCGAAAAACCAAAAAATCCTAAAAAACGGGAAAATGTTGCTAAAAGATCGGGAAACATTGACAAAATTACGATACCATAAAAATATCTTTAAAAATCGGCAAACATCGGCTAGGCCAAAAAATCTTGGTTTCGAGATAAAATCGGGATGTTATCGAGATGTTCGCAACACTGCATTTTTCCCTCTTGAGAGGCTTATTTTCATATTATGGAGCGATCTTGGTGGGCTTGTCACCAAGGAATGTTGTTTTTGCACATTATATTATTAGTTGGGGCATCATTAGGACTAATTAGGGAAATCAAACTACTTGAAGGAGGATATATATTGATGTGATGATCATTTCATTTGATCATCACTTGGATTTGGAACTTTATTTCTTCTTGAGAATTTTGCTATAGCTATTGGAGGACGAATTGGATACCATTAATGTATTTTGATATTTGGAAATCTTCTCTTGGCCTTGGAGCTTCAATTGTTGTCTCTCTTCATGATTAGATATAGTCCCTATACTTGTATGTGCCATTTTCATGATTTATTTCTCTATTTCATGTCAATGAATAATGAACGAAATTTTTACTCATGAACCTGGAGTATCCACCCTAATGAGAATGTGATTTAGTTGAATCTTGATTTTGTGAGGGTTTTTCATACATTTCATGCTTCGTATAGTGAATGAAGGCTGCTAAGGGTATATGTTCTTCATAATTGCCTTGATAAGTCATCAATTGCAGCATCAAGAATTATAGATTTTCTTAGTGACCTAATTGTTGGTTTTAGGGCTATGCGAAATTGTAGGGGAACTCCTTGATTGGAAAAAGAAACTCTAAACATTAAAATATAATTGACTCCATTCTCCCAATAGACTAGGCACTAATCTAATCTTTGATGATCACCTAAATGAAAATATTTTCACCTTCTCTCTCTCTTTTTCTAAGCCCTAATCCTAGTGTCTCCTAGGGCATCACACAAAATCAATCGTGGCCTTCCAAACTTGATAAAATTTGGTCTAGAACTGTGTTGGTGTGTCCTTGAGAGGTCCTCCAATTTTGAAGCTATTCTGACAGTGAAATATCAATTTTTGTCAAGCCCTAGCTTGAGAACCATTCTCCCTAGTTTTACTTTGGTTAGTGGTTTCATTAAGGATCATTGCATTAAAGTCTCAAGTCAAAGCCAATCGCTTTGATCCTTTTTTCTCCCTCACTTGGTCAAGACCCTTTGTTTGAAGTTTCACCCCAAATCGTTGGCCTCGTTTGGGTCCACTAGGGTCTCTTTGTGGTCTGGCAACCTTGTCACTCCAATTCCACAAGGATTACTTAGAGACCCCTATTCTTCTAGGATTCTAAGGTCTAGGGCACTTCATATTAAGAAATACTCCTCAACCCTAGGTCTAGGTCTCCCTCTAGCCCTTCTTGGAGAGCCATTCATCTTGCTTCTTGAGTAAATAAACACCATCAATAGACTCTCTCCTTTGAATAGGCTATTGAAATCACTACCTCCACATCATTGACGCAAACACTAGCACTCAAAATAAGGTCATCTACATACAAAAGAAGACTTCTAACAAACTTTGCCCAAATGGATGTTAGTTTTTGTAGCATCGGTTGTGTTCTAGCCTTGAAATTTTGTGGAGAGGCTAGAATGCATGAGATCTGCAAAACTTAGAAATCATTTCTGGAAATTCTGCTTAGAAGCGACTTAATTGGATTATAATAAGTTTTTAAATATTTCCTAAGTCTAAACTTAGGGAATATGACTAATTAATCAGAATTTATTAAGTTATGGCGTGAATGTTCTAGAAACTCACACAGATCGACTTCAAGTAAATCTTAGCCATCAATTAAGATCTAATCTTGGTCATTAAAGTCTCAACAGAGGATTATAAGAAGAAGTCGATGGGGCTTGGAGAAATTACTTGTGCAGTTAGATTTCATGAGCAGATCGATTTCCTAAGTAGCAGCATTTAGTTGCCGGAGAGAGAGCCAGAGAAATCAAAGCAATGAGAAACGGTCTGGGACAGTGAAGCCAGAGGAAGGATTACAGTTCCAGTGAGTGCATTTGCAGAGAGGCAAAGAAGCCACAGTGAGGTTGACGCAGACTAGCGCAGTAGCCTCTAGAGGCAAAGTTGAATTGCTGGGGAGAAGCAGAATTTCAGTGCTAGAAGTTGGGTAGAGGTTCCAAAGGCCAGGAGAGACGTTTTCCTAGACAACAGTTGGTCGGACGACTTGAGGAGAATTTGTTCCAAGCTAAGAGCAGTAGTGATTGTGCTAGGGTGACGCAATGACTGCGCAGAGGCAGTTTGGACATCTCAATTTGAGCTAGGGTCAGTGCTCAAATTTACCTGTGGAGTGAGGAATTTCTCCTCACTAGATTTTCTTGCCAGTATATCTCTGTACAATTGCCAGTTTTGGCATCCAGTTGTACTCAATTTATTTCACTGCTACTTAATAATAAAAACCTTAGTTGTTGCACCGGTTTTCCCAAGTTGGCTTTTTTTGGGGACATTGGTCCAAAAATAACATTGTTATTTTATGTGTGTGTGCTAGTATTTCTTCTACTGTTTATTTCCTCCGCGGTTTATTTGTGTAGGTTGCAATGTGATTGATTTAGTATTTGTTGTGGCAAACAGTGAATTGTTAAAAATTAATTTAACATTCAGGAGAATTATTTCCAGTTGCTACAATAGGAATCAGATCTTTGATTTTTCACAATGGATACCACCCCCTTGCGAATTTAGCCATTCTTCAAGCTTGTCGATATATAAACCAAAAAGGGTAGGAGACAATGGGCAATCATGCTTGAACCCGATATCGATTCTAAGACTTTCAGAAATGTCTGCTAAAGTTCTAATTTTGACTTTCACCTCTTCATACATGCACAGTTGCTCTCAAATGCCTGGGAACCCCAAGTTCCTCCATTCTGTGTCATATCTTATCCTTAGGAACTGTGTCAAAGGCTTTTCTGAAATTAACAAAGCAACAAAAGGCTTCTTCCTTTTTCTCCCAAACTTTTTCAATGAAGTGCCTTAAAGTTATACCATGATCAACTGTGGAATATTTAGGTCTAAAACCTGCTTTTCCCTTTAGCACATTTATCTCTTTCTTCTACCCACTTGCTGATTTTATTTACTAACATTCTTCCAAATAAATTTGCAAACAAGGGGTTGATCATTATGGTTGATTTTATCTACTCCCTCTGAGCTCGAACTTCATTTAGACAATATCTCTCAACACAAATCATGGATTCTGGGAGAGTCCTCTTGTCACAACCTGTGTTCCATTCTTCCACTACTTCCATCTGCTACTAGAGCCTTGCCAACTTTTACTATGTACTTGCAATCCTCACTAGAAGGCCATGGAAGAACGATTAGAGCGACGAAAAGGAAACAAAGACAAGAGGCTAACTACTAGTAAAACAACAACAAAAATTATAATCAAGGAATAGAGATATAAAGTACTTATTTTTTGAGAATTATCTGGAAATGTCAACTCCCTCTTGATCTTAGCCTTCTTGCATTCATTCATCAATCTCTTCCTCATCATCAACATGATGCCATTCCTTCCTTGCATAAGCTAGGTTTTCCTGTTTTAGTGGAAACATATCCTTCAAGATTTATCCATGGTTTACAAACCCTAGGACTATCAAATCTCCCAAGAATGGTTCTTACCAGTGTTGATAATATCAGCGATATTCGGAAATATCGTGATATTTTCGGGGAGCAAAATTATCGCGATATTTTCGCTCCTCGAAAAATATCGCAATATTTATGAGCTATCGTCGATATCTCGCGAAAATATCACGCAACAATATGAAATATCACCGGGTCAGCCGAGCCGCAACTGGAAAACGCAATTATCGATCTTTTTTCCTCATTTTTGTTTTCGAGTGTTGGAGAAGGAAAGGGAGAGCATTGTGGTTGTTGTCGAGGAGGAATTGAGGATTGAAGAGCCATTATCACCACCAACAACGAATATTTTGTTGATCAAAGATTGAAGAACAGCGAGACAATCTTCATTTCTTCCATTAACAGGTATGTTTTAAAAAAACCCCTATGTTAATGATTTTTTTGATAGATTTAGGGTTATTCTTGCTTGGCTCTTTGCCTACCCACATTTTGCTTCTTCTTTTTTCCATTTGCTATGATTTTCATGCCCATGAGCCAATGTAAGGGTTTTCTCCATATTTGGACAGCAAACTCCATTTCTTTTTTTAACTTTCAAATGCACCCCCTTATTGTCATTTTCCATTGAATTCTCATTGCAAATAATGTAGCAAAAAAAATATTTTGTAAAATGAGGTGATTATTACTCATTATTTTTTGTGTATGGGTGGGGAGTAACTTTAATCATTAATTCCATTTTTTTTGGTGCCCTATGTTTGAATTAGCTCACTACAAATATGCCAAAAGCCTTGGACCCATTTTGGAAGTATGGGGAGCCTGGTGGTGGGACAAATAGGGCATACCTATCATGCAAATTGTGTGGGACAAGGATGACAGGAGGGGTTACGCGATTGAAATACCATCTGGATAGACTCCCTAGACATGATGTTGGTCTTTGTACAGATTTTAGTTCGGAGCTTATACAAAAAGCTCTTGAAGCAATTGATGAAAAAGACAGAAAGAAGGAAGAGGAAGAAAGAAACAAGGTTGAACATGCAAGTAGATCTTTCAGAATATCTTCTGATTTTGACGTTGAGGGTAGTGGGAGGGGCTCCATAGCATCACCTGCTACTACTAGTGCAAGGTCATCATTTTGTGTTCCATGAACAGGACATGGAGCACAACCTTCCATAAAATTAATTGTGAAAAAAAGGAGAAGCAAGAAGCAGATAGAGTTATAGGGAGGTGTCATTTCTAGAGCGACTTACCTCTCAACATCACCAAAACCAGTTCATTTTGGTAGCCAATGTCTGATGCTATTGTTGTTGTGGGCCCATGGTACAAAAGTACTACATATGAGGAGTTGCGAAGGCCAATTCTTCGAGCAGAAAATGACATCAACTCTAGATTGGCGGAGTTGAAACAAACATGGGAAGTTTCTAGATCCACAGTGATGTCTGACGGTTGGACAAATAAGAAGGGTAGGACCCTTCTAAATTTCTTGGTACATTGTCCTAAAAGTACCATGTTTATTAAATCAATGGATGCATCAGCACATATCAAAGATGCAACAACGATATGTGAGTTGTTAGATGGGTTCATTTGGGAGACTGGTGTGTAGAATTTGGCGCAAGTCATAATAGACAATGCAGCTAATTATGTGTCTCCAGCAAGACGCTTATAGAGAGGCACCGCACATTGTTCTAGACTCCATGTGCAGCACATTGTGTCAATTTGTTGCTTGAGGATATGGGTAACTCTCCCTCATCAAGGAGGTGATTGATATGGCTAGGAGTGTCCCCAAGCTTATTTATAACCATGCTTTTGTTCTTAGCCTCATGAGGAGGTACACTAGAAAAAAGGAGTTGCGACGTCCTGCAATCACACGTTTTGCCACAAACTTTGTTACTCTTCAGTCTTTGCATCGATGCCAGTCCGAGTTGAAGCAAATGTTTGTTTCTAAAGAGTAGCGTGATTGTAG
Organism: Pinus taeda; assembly: GCA_000404065.3. Classification (NCBI taxonomy): domain Eukaryota; kingdom Viridiplantae; phylum Streptophyta; class Pinopsida; order Pinales; family Pinaceae; genus Pinus; species Pinus taeda. Next base: position 19,710 of record APFE031158308.1, on the reverse strand, counting down.
ATACAACAGGAGACAGGACAGGAGATCCAATGCAAAAATGATGTACTCTGACACATTTTGGCAGGGAGTAGAAGAAGCATGCTCAGTTAGTGAACCTATCGTAAAGCTTCTGAGATTGGTAGATAGGGAGAAGCCTGCAATGGCTTATTTATATGAGGCCATGGATAGGGCCAAGGAGGCCATTCGTTCTTATAATGCAGACAAGGGTTATGTTGGGCTTGATAGGCATATGATGTTATGGGATGTGATTGATAGCTAGTGGACAGGGATTCTTCATCGACCCATTCATGCAGCACCACTCTTCCTCAACCTTGCATTTTCATAAAAATACGCCTTTGATTTTGATGGTGTTAAAATTGGCAACTAGGGCCAAACTCCATGTGGGTCGTCTTATTAATGGAAGTTGATATTTTTCTTGGATCCCTCTCATCGACAGGTGTAGGACTCATCTAAAGATCATCTGATTCCAATGTATTCATGAAGTTATGAATTTATTTGTGTTATAAGACTATTCGTCAAGGTGGGCTAGAAACGAAATAAATGCCACATATGCTCAACGTTTTAGTATAAATAGAGGTGGCCTTCAAATCATATCAACACACTTGGGATCTCTTCCTCTCTCTACTTGTCTTTGGGTTTTAGTAGGTGTAGGGATCTTAAGCGATAATGTTGCCCTGATACAGAGGGAAAACAGCCTGGAAAAGCTGGAACTGCTGGAAAAGCGGGAAAAGATGGAAAAGCCAGAACTGTCGGAACTTCCAGAAAAGTCGAAACTGCCGAAAATGCTAGAAAATCCGAAAAAGCCAGAAAAGCCGGAACTGTCGAAAAAGTCGAAACTACAGGAAAAGCTGGAAAAGCCGAAACTGCCGGAACTGCCAGAAAAGTCATAAAAGCTGGAACTGCTAGGAACAGCCAGAACTGTAGGAACTGCCGGAACAGCGGGAACTGCCAAAGTTGTCGAAACAGCCGGAGTATCTGTCTCCGAAGGAGAGCAGCATGCAAGGGACAGCTAACTAACATTGGGACAGTTGTATGGTACTTAGCAGCAAATTCACCAAGCATACAATGTTACAGCTAGCATGCAAGGGACAACTATCATGCAACAACAAGCATGCTAAGGACAACAAGCATGCTAGGGACAACAAGCAAGCAAGGGACAACAAGCAAGCAAAGTGTAGCCAACACATAGGTCAGAATGGCAACATGGTGCAGCAATGGCACATAATGCGGTACAATGATAGGTACAGTCATGATTGATGAAGCATGATGAGATGCAGCATAGTGATGATGGGTGCAGCATGGTGTAGCACAGTGAGGTGCAGCATAATGACGAAATGCAGCACAAAGATATGAGAAGGAGTCACCTTGGAGAATTAGTTGAAGCAACATGTCTTCAACTGATCTCATGTATCATAGAGAAGATTTATGCTCTTATCTAGACAAGTCAAAGTGTTGACTTTTGTTGTAAATGTACTATCTTATCTCTCTACTGAACTATTGATGAACATATAAGAAGAATTGATCAAAGGTTTCCCCACAATGGGGTTTGTCCCTGGCTAGCGCCACATCTTGTGTCCTCTTGTCTTGGCTTGTCTTCTACGATTTATGTTTATGTTCTATCTGCAGTTTTATTTAATGCTGATGTGATTTGCTAATCTGGAAAAGATATGGAGCTAACTGTGAAAATTGAAATAAATTACTCTAAGCATAGAACATACCTAAAATTAACATGGTATCAGAGCTGAGGTGAAGATAATGCCCAAGCAAGAGTGAAAGAGCAATCACCGAAGAAAGTTGGAAAAGGACAAAAGGATCAGTGGATTCCTCATCCCTCTTCAAATTCACCGAGGGTGAAGTCGAAGCAGAGAATATTATCAGAATGGCGCAACATAAGTTTCTACTAGCCTACCTAAAGATCACTTCATTGGGAAGTTCGGATCTAAGGGTGGAAGGAAAGGCGGATGACTTGGTTGCAATAAGTTCGACTATTATGCAAAGGAGTGTCTGAATGGCAAAGACATATCTCTTGATGAAGATAACAATCATTCCAGGGACATCTTCAATTATCAAAGGAATGACAGGTAATGCAGGTCATCAAGGAAATGGTCAACTCTTCAAATAAAGCAAGGAACCCCAGGTATGAAGAATCAAATGTTGTTTCTGAAAAGATAAAGAAGCGTTATCTTGTATTGGCCCTCTTCTTCAGATTCTTTGGGAATCTGGCTTATTGATTGTAGTGTTTCAAGGCACTTCATCGGATAGATGGGTGCACTCTCTAATTCGGTAGAGATGGAAATAATCGTGGGATTATACCTGAAACCGATGCCACCTATCCCGGAAAGGGTGTAGGGAATGTTATCCCTCAATTGAATGAGGGTAACTCAATTCATTTACAAAATCTCTTTTATGTACCTAATCGCAAGAAGAACCTGGTGTCCATTTCAACGATGGAAGTCAAAGGTTTCTGGGTGGCACTCATCGATGGAAAGGTACGTGTTTGAAACTAGAATGTTCAAAGATGTTTTTGAGTTTAGGGTTGTATCAAGTTGCAGGAAGTCCATTGGGGACCATGTCCATTGACACATAGCACTGAAGGTCTATGAGTCAGATGGTGACAGGGATGCTTGAATTCAAAAAGAACATGAAAGTACATGTCTGAGATGTACCGAAGGAAAATCTTATAAGGGGGCCATTCCCCTCATGTAGCAGGTCCATAGGTTTGAAACAACCCAAGGGGTTTGAGATTGATGATCAAGAATCTCACGTATGCAGGTAGAAGAAAGCCCTTTATGGCTTGAAGCAAAACTCCCCGGGCATAGTATGAGAGGATTGATAGTTGTCTCATGAAGATGAGATTCACTAGGAGTGAAACTGATCCAAACCATTACCCGAAGGTTGTGGATGACACACCTCTCATACCGACACCTTATGAGGACGACCTATTTCTGACAGGTGCAGACCCTCTCATTTGCATAAGTAAGAGGGAGGTGGATTTCGAATGTGGAATGATAAACTGCATGCCTATGACTACCTCGAGGATCTTAACTTTCTGAAGTTATATGGTAGTGATGTCAGACCAGATTTGGGAAATGCCTCTGAGTCTCATAAACTCATTCGTGTTGATGTTCTTGGTGAACTTTCATCCGAACATATGTTTTGCAGTTAGCATGGTGAGCTCATATTTGGTTGAGCCTCACTGGATTGGTGCCAAGAATCTTCTGAGATATCTCCAGGGCACAATCTCTCATGGATTGAGATACGTTGCCGAAAATATGAAACTGAATGATTATTCGAATGTTGAGTGGGCAAGCAATGTGAAGGATCACTAGAGCACTTCTCAGTGTTGATTCTCTTTGGATTCTGCTTCAATATCCATTTGATGAGCAGGAAGCAGAAGTCGATTGCTATAAGCACCGCCGAGACCGAATACATAGCTACGGGTATGATCTCATGTGAAGTTGCATGGTTGCAAAAGCTCTTAAGTGAGTTGTTTGTACACATGATGAATACCACTGTGATTCTCTATGACAACCAGAGGGGGGATTCGATTATTGAGGAACCTCATATTCGATGATTGCTCCAGCAGATAGACATTAGAAACTGCCTTAGTTGCGATATGGTAAGTCGATGAGCGAGGAGGCTCCATCGCATTGAGACTGATGTACAGGTCGCAAACATTTTGTCAAAGCCCCAGGGAAAGGTCAAATCTGTGACTTTCCCGAACAACTTGGAGTCGTTGAGAGACCTTCTTATAAGGGTCCGTCAAGTTGCATGCATTGAGCTCTGGGAGCTCTGGGGGCTTGGGGTACTTACTGAAGCAACATATGACCACTGGGCGACTCACCCTCCCTTGGTGGTGCGCTATGAACAGGATGATTAGTTCTCCTGTGGGCCAAGATGATTAGTTCTCCCATGGCCACTGTTGAACAAGATGATTCATTCACCTGTGGACCAGGATGATTCGTTCTCCGTGGCAACTGTGGAACAGGATGATTCGTTATCCTGTGGGCCAAGATGATTCGTTCTCCGTGGCGACTGTGGAACAGGATGATTCGTTCTCCAATGGGCCAGGATGATTCGTTCTCCGTGGCGACTGTGGAACAGGATGATTCGTTCTCCTATGGGCCAGGATGATTCGTTCTCTGTGGCGACTGTGGAACAGGATGATTCGTTCTCCTGTGGGCTGGGATGATTCGTTCTCTGTGGCAACTATTGAACAGGATGATTCGTTCTCCTGTGGGCCAGGATGATTCGTTCTCCGTGGCGACTATGGAACAAGATGATTCGTTCTCTTATGGGCCAAGATGATTCGTTCTTCGTGGCGAATGTGGAACAGGATGATTCGTTCTCCTGTGGGCCAGGATGATTCGTTCTCTATGGCGATTGTGGAACAAGATGATTCGTTCTTTGTGGCATCCACTGGACAAGATGATTCATTCTCTTGTGGACGAGATGATTAGTTCTCCTATCGAGGCATCCTACCCATGCAGTCTGGGACTCATGGGAAGTACCTCTCATCTGCTCAATGAGCAGGGAAATGAGGATCGAGACCATAGTAGTACTATCGATGAACGCATCACTGTATCTACCGTACTCCCTATGCTAGGATGACCTCCATTGATCTGAGATCAATGAAATTGATCTGGGATCAGTATGAGTGGTTTGAGACACTCTCTTTGATATTGATCTGGGATCAATAAAAGTGACTTCGGGTCAGTAGAGAATGGTATGAGACATTCTCGATCAATTCTTCTTCGTGGTTCAGCGGAACAGAGCAGAGCAAAGCAGTGCAGGGTACTGATGGCAGTAATAGTACAATTGGACATATGAATCAACGGATGCAGTTCTCCCTAATTGAAAGGGAGTGTTAAAATTGACAGCTAGGGCCAAACTCCATGTGGGTCATCTTATTAATGGAAGCTGATATTTTTCTTGGATCCCTCTCATCGAGAGGTGTAGGACTGATCTAAAGATCATCCGATTCCGATAAGTATTCATGGAGTTATGAATTTATTTGTGTTATAAGACAATTCGTCAAGGTCAGCTAGAAACCAAATAAGCCCCACATGTGCTTAACGTTTTAGTATAAATAGAGGTGGCCTTAAGTCATTTCAACACACTTGGGATCTCTTCCTCTCTCTACTTGTCTTTGGGTTTTAGTAGGAGGAGAGATCCTAAGGGATAACGTTGCCCTGATCCAGAGGACAGAAAGCCGGGAAAAGCCAGAACTGCCGAAAAATCCAGGAACTGCTTGAAAAGCTGGAACTGCTGGAAAAGCGGGAAAATCCGAAAAAGCCGGAACTGCCAGACAAGCTGGAACTACCGAAAACGTCGGAAAAGTCGAAACTGTCGGAAAAGCTAGAAAATCCAAAAAAGTTGAAACTGTCGAAAAAGCCGAAACTACTGTAACTGTCAGAAAAGTCGGAAAAGTCGGAACTGCCGGGAACTACCGGTGTATCTGTCTCCGAAGGAGAGCAACATGCAAGGGACAGCTAACTAACATTGGGACAATTGTATGGTACTTAGCAGCAAATACACCAAACATGCAATGTTACAGCTAGCATGCAAGGTACAACTAACATGCAAGAACAAGCATGCTAAGGACAACAAGCATGCTAGGGACAACAAGCAAGCAAGGTGCAGCCAACACATAGGTCAGGATGGGAACATGGTGCAACAATGGCACATAATGCAGTACAGTGATAGGTACAAGTCATGATTAATGAAGCATGATGAGATGCAGCATAGTGATGATGGGTGCAGCATGGTGCAGCACGGTGAGGTTCAGCATGATGACGAAATGCAGCACAACGATAGGAGTCACCTTGTAGAATCAATTGAAGCAGCATGTCTTCAACTGATCTCATGTATCATCTTCTTAAAGATGATCTAGGCTCTTATCTAGATAAGTCAAAGTGTTGACTTCTGTTGTAAATGTACTATCTTTTTCTCTCTCTATTGAACTATTGATGAACATATAAGAAGAATTGATCAAGGGTTTCCCCACATTGGGGTTTGTCCCTGGCTAGCGCCACATTTTGTGTCCTCTTGTCTTGGCTTGTCTTCTACGATTTATATTTATGTTCTATCTGTAGTTTACTTTAATGTTGATGTGATTGCTAATCTGGAAAAGATATAGAGCTAACTGTGAAAATTGAAAAAAATTGCTCTAAGTATAGAACATACCTAAAATTAACAGATGGCGAGGTCATGGAAGGGCTCCATTCCTATATTCAGAGGATGGTACCTGATCCTGAGCTTCGTAGCACAATGAATTGCGAGATACAGTTTTATCAGAATTGTGTTGGCCAATTTGGCTTTGATGATGCTATTAGGGAAAGGACCCTCTTCATGCCATGTAGGTGACAAGTCATCACTCATTAGAAATTAGAATTTTCAATTTAGAATTTCCTTTACTTATAATTCTATATTTTTAAAATTCAATTATGTAACTTTTATTTGAAAGTTTAAATATATTTTAACTTTTTGAATATTTTTATTTCTTTATTTTGTTGTAGATATTTGGTGGCGAAGCTATGGTGCAAGGGCACCAAATTTGCAGAAATTGGGCATAAGAATCCTGAGCAAACATGTAGCTCTTCAGGAAGTGAGCACAATTGGAGTGTATTTGAAAAAATACATGCAAAAAAGTGCAATAGGTATAACTTTAAGCTTCAACCTTCAGTTGAGCAGTAACATTTATTGTAATTTTTAATTTTTAATTTATGGCCCTCAAGTCTCAAGTGTCAAGACTCAAGACTCATTAGTTTTTTTGACACTCTTACAAGTTGGAGTTCACACGCTTCAATGATTTAGTGTGTGTATTACAATATCTGACTTCGAGTGAAGCAAATAGAAGCACCAATGGATCCAGATGCCATTTCCTTAGAGAGTCTCGATGTATTGTCTCATTGGAGGGTGAAATCTGAAGTGCCCATCTTGGAGGAGTCACCTTCATGGTTAGAGCCAAATAATCCATTATAACAAGGGCAGCAAGAGGAGGAGGACTCAGAGGAGAAGCAGCACAAGGAGGAGGAGCAGGAGGCAGAGGAGGAGGAGGAAACTATAGGAGCATCAACATCAACACCATCTACTATAGATATAGGAGAGCACAGCTCCCTACCTAGCACTCATTATTTGACATTAGGTACAAGGGCAGGGACAGGGCCTTCTACTGCTAGGGGCAAGCCTGGCAAACAACCCATCATGTTTTCCCGTAAAAGTGGGAGAGGGCACTAATTTCAGATAGATCGCTGCTAGTTTTATTTGTTTTGCTACATATAACTCATGATGATGAGATACTTTTATATATTTGATGTTATTTTGCATTGGTTCTCAACATTTGAGTCCTTGATTGGACAATTATCAAGGATCAGTAGGATTTGCTATCGTTGTTGATGTATCATTTCTATTTGACATCATATATATCAGTTCTTTCTTCATATTTATGTGCCAATTTGTTTATTTCATGTTGTTATTGCTTATATGTTTAAAAATCTGAAGAAAAAAATGAATATATTATGCATTTTTTATGCTTGTCGATATTTTCGCCAATATTGCTGATAAGATGTTTTTGGACCCTCAACGATATTTTTCCGATATCGATGTTATCAACACTGGTTCTTACCACAAGATCTTTTTCTTAGATCCCTCTATTCCTTCTATTTATCATATCATACTTTAGGATGCCACACAATCTCAGCTCACTTGGTCCAGAGGGAGAAATAATCGAAGAACTTTTCTCCCCAAAAGAACAAGCCTTAGTTCAAAAAGCTACCAAAACCCTAATGGCATATACACTCGGGCTTCTAAAAACAAGTTTGCTCATCATACATATTATGAGGCTGTCAAACTTTAGCAGCAATCTATTTCACTGACAACTTTATATCAAACCATTCTGCAATACAAAACTCAATCCAAATGTACCCTCTTATTGCAACACACCTTTATGCTCAATACATCGAGTATCAAACAAGACACAGTATAATATTCTTTTACTCATACATGAAACTCCATTCAACATGCTATGGCAACATCTTACAATCTAGTTATACAAGCTTTCTCAAGAGTCAATACCTTCAGTAGTATATCAATGTTAGCTATATAAAAATGCATTCAAGGGACTGTCCATTCATACTTTGGAACCATCTTTGCCTTAGATCTCATGGACATATCAGCCACTAAACTTTGTCTCACATCAACTCTCAGATATGCACACAATCTCTACTAATAGCATTAATCAACTTATCAAAGTAGATACCCAAGATACATTCTGAGAAATACCTTATTTAATCGAACTATGAATTTGCCATGGTTCCCAAAACTTCAAATAACCATATTGGTTTTGCAACTTCCTATCTGTATTTCTTTGATATGTAAAGAGCATATTCCAACACGAACATCCAAGCATCTCTGTACATAGCGCATTTTGAATTTCTTCACTTCTGATCAAAGATTCAAATAATAAGAATACTCCTTAGAATTGAGGCAATCTATCTTTAGTCTGATTATGTGACTTGGTCTGCAACCTTTCTATATATTGTGGTACTGAGGTATTTCAACTCTTTAACAAATGGAATGAGACCTTCAGAACTTAGGGCTTTCATAAGTTTAGGCTTTCTTTTGATCATAGAACAAAGGTTCTTGACCTCATTAAGAATGCCCTTTTTAGTTATTATGTAAAAAGAATGAACCTAGCCTTTGAGCATGAATTCCCATCACGAGACATCAATGTATAAAGCCAATACTTGTAAGCTTCAGCTCTTTTAAACAATGGAGACTATTATTTGCAATCTTTGTTCATCATCATGGTTTAGCATTTTCAAGATTTTGAGGCTTCTTAGGTCTTTCTAGGTCTACACCCTATATGCCCAACTCTTGAGATTTGTCAGCCTTGAGAAATCCTCCTATAGTTCACTCAAATGACAACCCTAAGGCTTCTCGAACCTCGACAATAACCCTAAGGTTTTTCAATTAGACTTATTGGTCACTGAGGCCCTTAAATAGACCCATAGCCCTCTAGGGAAAAAATCCTTAGATGACTGAGGATTGTTCTTAAGGATCTTGGTTTCTTCAAGACTTGGCAAGGCTGCTCTTCCAACCACAGGCTGATACCATGTTGATCTTTCATTGGATCTGCTAACTAATAATTACTTCTTATGATTTCTTACATTAATCTTTTCTTGCATTCAAATTCATCATAAAGCAATTATACAGAAGATCTCAACAATAGAAACAAAAAGCTAGTAGGAGCAAAAAGAGACAGCCAAACAAGAGACACAAGAATTTACCCTGAGGAAAACCCACATCGTTAACTTGTTTGTCGAAAGCTTGATTGAATGAGTACCTAGAAGAGCCATTCAACTGAGTATGCAATTGTGCCTCATCAAGTCTTGTAGCGCTTTGGTGATCGACTTGCAAGCTGAACCGATTACTAGTCAACATCCCTCAGATATATAATTTTCTTATTCATTTCTCAAGTTTCAATTAGAGATTTCGCAGTAGGCTAGAGACAATAGAGTGTGTTGATTACTACAAAGGAATACTAGGCATATCAAATTATCAATAAATCTAAGGAGATGTGTTGCCCGATGCCCTACGTAAATAATTGCTCTAATAGTATAGACGAGGACTGTGTTGATGTTTATTGCGGGACTATTATAGACATGATCTTGTTTACCTTTTACTTTTATGTTAGTATATGATAGGATGCCCTGTAATTTGTAAGTTTGAAACTAGCAAATAAAATAATATGTAATGAGTCTATATAATTTTTTATGAAGGATTGATGAGTGGAGTTGTTGATTGAGCCTTTCAATCAGTCATTAGAGTCAGAAGTCAGGGGAAGGTGAAACGTGAGTCTTGTTTAAGGCAGGCAATCTTCTCTGCCTTTATAATTTAAATCACTGTCTTGTTGATGAATTCAGTCTCTAGTTGACACTAGTCGATATTGAAAAAACAAAAACAAGGCCTAATCGACAACAAAAATTAGTGTCTAGTTATTAATGTTATCCTTCATAAACATAACTGCAAACTCAGCAGTGAGAATCAAATCAATCTAGTCAATATTTTCTATAGTTATTTGATGATGCCTTAGTCATAAAAAAAAAAAGTTATTAAGAAGACGAGACCGAATCTGAAAGAAACAGAGCATCCATTACAGCCAGCATACAGAATTTTGTATGCAAAAAAAAATTATAAAAGTGCTTGCAGTAACACAAATAATTCCTTGGCAGAAATACTTGCAGCAGGTAAGGATCGAAATGATGTAGTCAAGAATGAAACCAAACAAGCAGAACATACACAAAGTGTTGAAATGATAAGATGATGATTAGTAAACTGATTGTATCCCCCTAATATAAAATCGAAGAATTGTTCTCAAGTTGTGATAGAAGTAAAAAGTAGGATGGTTGATGCAATAGATGTTCCGTTATTTTCAAGTTGTATGAAAGAACCCCGGGAATGATAGTCACACGCTGGACTCTTTCCTAGAGAGAGCGAAAAGGATGCCCCCAGATTAGAGAGTAGTTGCCCAACAATTCCTAGTTGGAGTCGCAATCAATATGATAGAGAGACTATATAGAATGTGAACAACTGATATCTGCAATTAAGTAGCCACCATACAAGAATTCACAATAAGCCTTGTACATGTGCATATTCCTATCCAACTGATGGCTGTTGCGGCTGAGTTACCTATACAGATTGGTATGCATGGTTGATGTACAATAAGGATATTTCTACAAGAAATAGAGATCCAGGACTTCATTGCATCCTTGCTCGGGACGAACAAGGCATTGAGGGTGGGGGAGATGTTGTAGGGATCTCTTAGACCTATGTTTGTCATCATATATAATAAATACGTAAATGTGAGTAAAACTTGGTAAATGTATATGGTAAAGTGAACGGTTGGTTGAGAGCAGGTACAACCGCTCCAACCACATTATCCATGTATAAATATACACAAAGTCTAATAGAAACTTGGTTGGAATTCCATCCTAAACTTTGTTTCTCTTTGTGCATTCTCGTGTATGTTATTGTTGTCGTTCATGATGTATTCCTAACTGACTGCAAGAAGGCTAGACTTACAACAAACACCCTTCTAGGTTCCAAGCAATTCCCCAAAACCTATACAAGATCAAGCACTTCTCCCAAGTATGAAGCTAAAACACCTAACTCCTTCACAAAGAAAGCAATAAATCAAATGACTTTAACACAATGTTGAACTTTCCTTTCACTACAATTAATGCTATTTTAGAAATTTCACCTCAACCTTGAGGTTCCCCAAATATATGTCCTACAAGATTTCATCCTTAATGCCGAATCTAAAAGATAGTGTTATATACTTCACTTCTTTTCAACCAAATACACAAGGAAACCCAAGAAAATAAAAATTGTACAAGTGTACTTAGGGCATGTTACCCACGCAAGTGGTTAATCCCTAAGATTAAAAAATTATCATGTTTGATTAGCTTGCCAACCCCATGATGAGCCACAAGTATCTATACTTCAGAACTCTCTACATATGCTCTGGTCTATGTTATTCTTCTATCTAGCATACTTCTTAGAGAAGGTGGGTCATTTGTTATAAGATACACTAACCATTTTTGTAGTCATATTTTCGCTTAATGTTAAGGGCATTCTAATATGAGTCACAAGTTGAGCTAGATAATTGACCGCTCTTAATTGTATCCTTGTTCCAACGCTTCCCCTGGGAGGTTATTTCCTTGCCCATAGTCCAATGTGGCCTTCCCTAAGGCCTTTATTGTCCAATGTTCAGGAGGGGCACACATAGGAGGCACTAATTGATATAGCATGCCCACGGTAATCCATATTTGTCAATTTCCATTAGTCCCTTTTATTCACCTCCATTTTTTGGGTTGATTGTCATTTCTCATCGGTACTAGCACCCTTTATCCTCATCTTTGAGTAAGGACCCGATAATTTTGGCCTTAAGAGGTTGATGCAGCTGAAAAAATATCAAGACATCTATAGCCATAAATGAAAGAAATGTAAAATGCAAAATATGGTTGGGCCAAATAATAGTACATGGACAAAAGCCTCGCCTAAGCTCTACCATCCTTATTAGCCATCACCCAGTTCCTAGCATATCATGCTCCATCTAAATAAAAAGAACTTACAAATGTACCACCCTAATAAGCAATAAACCACTACATGTTTAAGGGAAGTTGAAAAGCATCAAGAAAGTTGGTCACCCAATGTGTCTCACGGGTTCATGGTTTCCACCTGCTTCTCTCTAGGCTTTGCGGCCCGCTCTTTGTTTTCCCGCAGTTTTCTTGCCACCCCCTTCAGGGGTTTTTCGTTGGGTGTTAACTGAGATTTGTGTCTTTGTTGCAGCGTCGTGGACTGTATTATTATGCGAGGTTTTTGGTTCTTGTCGTCATTTTGTTCGCCGCTCGTGGCCATTTCCTCTAGTTTTCTCTAGGGTTCGTCCCCTAGTGATATCTGTTACCTTTTGGGGTTTTGGTGGTGGGCCTATCTGCCATTTATCTTTTGACGTATGTATTTTGGCCTGCTCATGGTCGTCAGTCTCTTGTACTTGGGGTATGTGTTCTGTGTGAATCCTTGGGGTTTCGAATTTGTTAAATGCACAGTTTTGGGTTTGGGGTTGTTTTACATGGTTTTCACTGTTTCTCAATTTGTTTTCTCAAATGCATAAATGCATATACAAAATGTAATTTTCTTTCTTCTAATGAATAAAATTATGTGTCGTTTTTTTTATGCATATACAAAATGTAATTTTCTTTCTTCTAATGAATAAAATTATGTGTCGTTTTTTTTTTAAATAAAGACCTGGAATTTCATTGTCTAGGAGGCAAGTTGATGGCAAAATGAAAATCCACATTGCCTCTGCAACAAGCAGGCAATTCGACCCTCTTAGAATCTCGATGCACAATACAATTTTGCCTCCCACACTTGCTGATTCAACCTAAAGATGGATCAGCTCATTCCCTACTTGCTCCCTATTTGCTTTGCTTCTTATTTGAAGGAAAACTCAGCCCTCTTGAGAATAATAAGAACCTCGTCCTTCTGCAAATAACAAATTATGTTGAAGAATGCCTACACACAAACTCAATTGGATGTTCAAAATAACTTTGGAGATAATCCAACTAGGGTGGCAATACTGTCAACCAAAATTGGAGAGATACAAGCTATGGTGGCAATGAGGTCCACCAAAACTAGTGTAGGGATCTCGCTTGAAACCCTCCAACTGAAACTCGCTTGAGCTTCTCCTTAATGGCAATAGTAAATCACAAGATAGGATGATGAGAAAATGACCTCCAACCTCCATTTATAATATTTCATTGAGTTTTCTCCCAGCTTCTAGAGCTCCTTTAACATTTATTGAAAAAGTCTCTTTTCCTATAAGTGATTTTTTGCTAATTTTTCTAATAAAAATAATTTTTGCCCTCTTTTATTTAATTATTTATTTATTTATTTATTAATCATAAAATAGCTTCAAAATTGGGCAAATCCCTTTTGATCTCCTTTATAATTTTCCTTCTCGCTAACTTAAGGAGGCAGTTAGGCAAGCATGGAGGTATCTTCATGCTCACAAAAGTTGGGGACAATACCTTCTCCAATTAAGCACTTTTCCCCTTTTATAAAATAAAGTAACTAATTAAAGCCACTTTTAATCCCAAAGAATGATTAATCTTCCTCCATGCTTTCCCTGGCCACTGAAAGTCACTTTTCACCATCTCATCCTACTATAGATCTATTCATCCTAGTTCCAACGAGCTATTATAATAAGATGCTTCTCCAAATAATATGCTCCAAATAACACCTTGAGTGTAGATAATTAAAATATTGTCAATAATAACCTTGGTTTACGGGAATCATCGAAATATAATGGAACCAAGAACGAATCTTGCAACACTAACCCCAATAATGAAATACAGCAAGCCAACCCCATAGAACCCCATAAAACTCTTCCAAAACCCTTCGTGCCCACTGATGACGTAATCTTGCTCCTGTGACCTAGCTATCACCAACCTTGGAAGTCCATCCTGACCGCATCATAAGGGAAACCAAAAATCTTCCCGCCTCGGGATTGCTTTCCCTCAAGCAGTCCACATCTATCAACTGGAAAGACATGTATACACCAATACCAGGATCCAATATAAACCATTGTGTCATATCATGCCTCAATGCTATCCAATCATAAATAGATCCCTCAATACCTAGATCCCAAACAAACCTCTAACTCATCTTGTCACCCATAAATATACCTAAATCCCAATGCCACCTTAACCATCCATCAGTGCCCATTGCCCATGTCCCAAGGCCCCACTACCCTTTATAACTTGAATTGGCTTCGGACTCTTTTTTTAATCAACTTTATACTCCCTTTTGTAACTTATAAAAAGTAACCTTTTCTTTGAAAAAAAAATGGATTATAAGATACACTCATATAATATCTCTCTTATAACCCCCTTTTTCCTTCAGAAAACACCCCTTTTATTGATTTGCTTGATATAACACTTTGTTTCACTCGCATAGCTAATATATATTATATTTTAATATATATTACTGTTTAATATTCCCTTCGATAAGACACTTTAGCACATTTAAGAATATCCTCAATCCTAAATTATTTAATGTTAATTATGTTCCTTTTTACCTCCTTCTAATCTAACTATGGATTAATTAATTGATGAAATGCACTTGTGTTTTGATCAAATCAATGCCCGATAAAGGTGATAACACGTAATGATGGTTGTGGTTCGCCCTAGCGAAATCGAGCCTTGTCCCTCTTGATTAGATATCCGCATACATGGTCCCACCCGAAACTAACATCGCACTACCTAAGAATTTGAGTTTCCCTTATTTGACTTCAATTGATTCACAATTACAGTCAACTGTATTCTGTACGAACACGACCACTACTTGTACGAATGCAAATGTATTATTCACAGACTAGTATGACAATAAGGGTTGTCACTACAACAATCAATGAGGGTGGCAAAAAAACGACAATGTAGAGTAGATTGTATGGGTAGTATGACATAATGGAGTTGTATATAATGCGACTTTTTGGAGATTCCGATGACGGAATCCGGCGGAAGAAATTGAGGTTAAATCTTGATTTGTTGCAATTAAAATGGTTTTTTAACTGCATATTTGGATTCAGCACCCTGGAAAACCCCTGGGACGCTTTGATTGTGCAGAAACTAGCTATCAAACTTGCGATTCCAATAATTTACTGCCGGATTTTGATCGAAAAAAGCCACCAGAAAAGCTTTAAAAAAATCACGTTAAAGACAACTGCTGACACAACAACAATTGTATGCACAGTTATCTTACGTAAGGCAAGAGTGTGTTGTAAGTTGCAAGGTTGGCAATAAACGAACAATGTTGTGGCAACAGTGGGAAATTTGATTGACAGCAATGGTGGCAAAGCTTGTCGATAGTGGGAAAAGGACAAGGTGGCCGCACCGGAGCTGATCGACAACTTATCCCTTCTCCCTTTTTTATTTTTTTAATGACATCTTTTCTCGGGAGTCGAGTACTTTGTTTTACTGGCAACGAAATAATATCAACGAATTTTTTTATTAATTTTCTCTTTTAATGGCAAAGGGCCTGACAGCAGAATGGAAACCCTCCCAAAAAACTTTATGTGGCTAAAAGCCTCAATCACAACGGCAACGAACTCGATGATGGGTTGATGGCCAAACGTTGGATCACACTGTCTAATGGCTAAAAGATCGGAGAATGAGACTCTAATACCCATTTACCGAACAAAGTTCGTACACAGAAATATTCAGAATATTTAGAATATGAGAATATCTATCACAGAACAAGTAATATATCTATATAAGAATATTTGAGCGTACAATGGACATGATTGGTTACAAATGAGAGCCCGATTTATATACTAGGCAAAGTAGCCTTTCATGGATAGTCATGTCTCTTAGGAAGTCTCTTCAATATACTAATTAATATACTAATTAACATTTTAAGTTAGATTTAGGCAAACTTACAAATGAAACTTGCTCACAAGTCTAAGGAGATATTGCACGACTTATACATGCCTAGACACTTGGGCCTGTGCAGAAATACCTGCCTGAACTACAAACAGCAATAGGAAAGGGGTAAGCCAGGCCCCCACAATTGCTTCATCTTCTCATCATTGCACTCAAGAAATTGGACCTCATTCAGTTGGTACAAAGGCAATGGCATCTCTTTTCTAGTTTTTTGAGGCTATAATGATCTTATTTTCTTCAAACCTGGCCTGTGCATTCTGCAAATGCCTCTCTCCGTTTGTTTTTGAGGCTACAACCATGTTATCTTCTTTGAAACCCAGTTTGTGCATTCCAAGAGGATATCTGATTCATTGACGGTACCCCACCTTTACCTGAGATCCAACTTGAAGGGCTAAAGTGACATGGGAAGTTTTCCAAAATATTATGCCCCAGCATTGACCCGTGAAAGCAGGAACAACCTACAGGACAACATTAGTTATGTGAAAAAGAGTTTTGACATAACAATAGGAGAAAAAAGGAGACCAGAGTCCACTCACATAAATATGGTTTTACATCATCAAATTCTTCGTTGTGTGGCATATCCATACTAACATTGCTAATGTCTCCCAATAAGGTGGGCATTCATTGTGATATGCCACTCCATAGAGGACTCACCTGGCAGCTGACAGGAGAGACTTTACCGAAAAATGATAGCACAGCAAGTGCTGGTACAGAGGGAAGAGGTTTGCTATGGAATATACCAATCTCCTATTGATCCTTTTTTAAACTAAAGGGGAGATTTGGATATCTATGCCATATCAAATCAAGGTCAGCAATCAAAGGTTCTGCTTTGACCCAGGAGTTTCTAGAAGACGAGATGAATGGCAGGAAAGGGAAACTACATAGAACAATTTCTAGATTATTTGATTTTCAGAGCATATGACTGGAAGCTTCAATATGTAGGAACTAAACTTCTGAGTCTTGACAGAATCGAGGATGACGAGATAATTGGAGACAATACTATATGTTACTAGAATTTTGACTCTCCAGAAAACATGTGTAACTCCATCAGGAAATGATGGTGATGAATCCTTGTAAACAGATCATGCTTGTGTCTCTATATAGATAGCTATCTCTTACCACCTTGCATTTGAAAATATGGGATTGTGAATCGATAAAATACTTAAACTTTCTAAAACATTTGATGTAACATAACTTGAACCTAAAGAATAAGAGAATAAGAAGCAATCTTAAACATGAAACAAGAAAAACAATATAGTATACTAAGCTTTCATAAACAGTAGCATCTAAACAACCTGGCCTTTCTTATATCCAACAAAGTCATGCAAAATGACTGAGAGAAGTTCCACTTCCCCTTGAATTAAATTTATTTGTGAATTAGAAGAATATAAAATCTTTTGCTTCTCACCACTCCTATTTCTGATGCTCTTGAAGCTAGCATGAGATCACCATATGAATGTTCTGTTTGTACAACATTCAAGGCCCTTGACATAGCATACCTGACCTGCACAAATCTAAAGTGAGATTAAAATGCCTGATAAACTAAGTGACAAGAAGGATGCAATGAAAACTTAATTGAGATAGTAACGGTGTGAAACAATGAATTGAGATAGAGTGTAGATCTCTTATTACATCTCTAAATTTATTATTCTTCAATAAACTTAGAAACAAAATCTACCCCTTTGGAATGAAACCAGCTTCACTGATTCCAACATCTAAAATCTCCCTAATGCCTGCCTTAAGATGGTGTTTCCTTTCCTAAAAGAATTTTCTTCCATTCTTAAATACAACAAAAGTTGTAATATTTTACTTCTACCCCATGATAAAGACATAGAAACAAACTTAAGTTATACTTTAATAAAGCAAGAGCAATTATCCTTAAGTTCCAAGATAACCACTTGAAGTATGCCCATGTTGCAACCACATAAAATCAGCATTGAAAATTCAAGACGTTAAAGGTATATAGAACATTAAAACGAATTAAAATGAGCTGATAGTGCTCAAGGCATAATCCCATTGTAATCTGAATATGAAATGAAAAAGAGAAGATATGTAATTTTAAAATAGAATGCACAAAAGAGAATTGGGATTCTCTACTTGAAATCTATTACTGGATGTTACATCAGTCTTCTGCATTTGAAACAGATGGAGAGAAGTGGCAGCATTATGGAATTGGCAAAGCTGCCAAGATTCAGGGAAATGTGAAAAAACAAACAGAAAAATTGCGAATCAGAAAAACTTAAAACATAAAATAATATTATCCATTACTAATGATATTAAAATACTCATGACTAATCGTAACATCATGACCTGCAATTTATAAATGAAAAATTCATAAGACTCATGAGAAAGAATTTCAAAATCATGTTTAACCAAGTACATGCAAAATACACTGAACGGCATTTGCTAATCAATGTATCAGCCAAAAATGAATGTTTATATACTAAATAGTGCTTGTTACCCAGCAAAGTCAGCGACCCTTGGAAGAAAATTTTTTCTCCTATTTGTTCAGCTTGGCAGCCAGCAGCTCTGACGATCCATATATAGCTATGCCTCAGAGCTCTCCAATATGTCCCAGTCAGTGCTTTCCATCATCAAGCTTACTTTTTGAAGGGTCATCTATTAGAAGGTACACTAACAATTTATGCAATCATGTGCTTTCATTTAAAGTTAAGGGAATTTTAGTATGAATCACATGTTGACTTGGATGATTCACTGCTCTTGATTGTATCCTTATTTCCATGCTTCACTGTGGTGGTTTTCCTTGCTTCTAGTTTAGTATGACTTTCCTTGAAGCTTTCTTTCAACTATTCAAGAGAGATAGAAATAGGAGACACTGATTGATGTAGTGTGCACATGAAAATCCATACTTGTCACTTTCCATCTGTCCCTTTATCCACCTCCACTCTTCGGATTCATAGTCATTTGTCATCAGTACTAACACCCTTTATCCTCATCTTTGAGTAAGGACCTTCTTTGCACCTCAAAAATGTTATGAATTTAAACCAAATTGATGAATTTCAACTGCAAATTTTAGAAGAAACGTGTCCTATGCAGTTACGACAGATCCTCCTCTCCTTTTGGACTGGTGCATGTCAGTCACAAGGGGGTGTCCCTGGATTGTTGTACCTTGACCTTCAAATCTCAAAGTGTACTGACCTAGCCCGAATAAATTCCTTAAATCCTACAAAATTTTAATAACTGTAATTTAAATAGGAATTTATCAATATAATTCACTCATACATATTCATTTTTTGTGTTTGAAGTCAATCCTCGTGTATCTCCAAATTTGCTCCCATTACCAAAAAAAAAAAACTTCCCTGTCAAACTAGGTACAACCTCGATATCCAGCTCCAAAATACCTCAGACTTACAACACTTTGGCCATGCCCAAAAACATCAAAAACAATCCAGGCTCAGTCATCCTCACTCTCTCTATGACTCTGCTGCAATTTCCTTCTCGATCCCTCCAGAAACAACTCTCCCAATTTCCCCTGCCCATTTGGTCTTTGTGCACTCGGATAAATACTTCTTCTTACCTCTTCTTAGGCAGTCTCCACACTCTTCCACCGCCTTCATCCGATTACCTGTACTAGTCGAGTGCTTTACATGTTGCCTCAAGTTGAGATACGTATGTTTTAATATAAGGTTGTTGATTGTTTATGTTGATTAAGTTTAACGGTAACTTTTAAATTATAATACTTTAA